>JASJUZ010000038.1:0-83704 GCA_037159825.1 Tupiocoris notatus | reverse complement strand
ACTATGAAGAAATTTCAATTTCCACGCTAAATAAGTACACTTTCTTAGGCGCATTTACGCATGTTTTTCTCATTCTTCTCGAAGCGAACGAAATCTCGATCGACTACGGAAAAATCGATACTCCTACTATCGATACATTCGACGACCTCGCATTCCAATTCCGTGAAACTTCTACGACGCAGAAAAACTATTAAGATTTCAACTCGTTCGTCGCTGAGAATACAACGGGAATGGGGGAAGGGAAATTCGTATTCCAACCGGTCGTTTGTAGCAATCCATATCGGTGATTTTTGGTTCGTCATTCCGTTTCCTAATGTTCGCCACCTATTTCGGATATTGGTGAAGGAAGAATCAACTTCATCTCGGCTCGATCGGGCTCTCGAACTGCAAATGGCCGACGGTGGATACACAAACAAGGCCGCCTGACAATCAATAAAATTGTGTTTTGAATATCAACGATGTCAAGCCTTAATTGTCAAACGAGGCGGAATCGGATTTCCCGACGTTGTCTCAAGAATTAAGACATTTTTCGGAACATTTCTAGGCCTTTTTAATCCGGCTAGACGACGAGAACACGGGGTTATTTTAGATCGCAGTCAAACCGTAGCGTCCGCGCATGACCTCAATCCATAAATAAATCGTAGAGGAGAAACAGAACGCTAGTCGCGAGCAAAATAACCGGGCGTGCAAGGAACGCTTTTAAAAACGAATTAATAAGACTCGGAATCGCTATAACGATCATCCGTATCTGAATATTAGTTTAACCTTGAAAAGATGCGACAAAGGGAAGAGCGAGAAATTGCTGAATATTCGCAAGAGGAAGATGCAAATTTTAAAACGACTCGCCTCTCCGAAAAGATGAAATCCAGCTCTCGCGTCGGCGGATAATCGAGCGACCGTTTTTCGACCGCTAAAACTACAATTCATTGAATTCTCTACGCCGAAAAATTTAATAAATGAAAACGCCGGTCCTAGTCGAAATCCGATTATCGAAGATATTGTTCCAAACCACCTACACTGAGCGATTGATGGAAAATATCAGTACCCAACTATGGTATGCGCATTCGTTAAGGCCAACAAATCGAAATCCTTACCTGTTATGTGACAGCCGCCGACCGATCGCTACGGATCGCACATTACCCGGCCGAATTCTCAAATCCGACGGTGAAATAGTCAATTTTTCCTGGGAAATTCGCTATAAAATGCACGCACTGAATTGCTACGGAGACAGAACTCGGAGTTCGCGCAGCGAACAGACGAACGCGCTGTATTTAAAAACGATCCGTATTCAATACGCGCACAAAACACTTAAACGCTGGCTACAGGTAAATTCGAAAAAGCAGAAGAAAACGGAGGAAATAAGTCGACGGCAAATATTGCATCTTTCTTCCGCCCTCCATTTTCTGTTTATTGATATTGAATTTTCTCGACCGAGCAATGTTGCCGTGGTTGTCGCAGGTTGGCCAAAAGTCGCGCAGCGCTGCCAACTGCAACGAATGCGAGAGGAGTTTCTAGTATCGATAGTTAACCAAAGGCCTAAAGAGGAAAGAATAATACGATTGGGAAAATAAGGTGTAAAAAGGCGCCTTATGGTTATTTAAAAACTAACGACTCGCGTAAAAACAGCTATTGCCAGCAATTCTTCAACCAATTTTTTTTTAACAAACTTGCTATTAACTAGGACAGCTATTTTTTTCTGCTTAATTTTTAATAGGTTAAACATTTTATGCTAATTTTAGCTTGAACCAGTTTTTTTTTTCTTTCAAGTTAACCCAGTTTATTTTCCACTCCACTTTAGCCTAAGCAATTTTTTTTTCTTTTAGTTTAATCAAGCATATTTTTTGTTAAGCTTAAAAACTTTTTATTAGCTATACTAGTTTACTTTTTAAACTTAATTTTAGCTTGAACCAGGTTTTTTCAAAGCTTAATCCAGCATATTGTTTCATCATTACTTAAGCTTTGCCAGCTTTTTTTTTAGCCCAAAACAGCATTTTCACATTTTATTTTAGCATTGACAACTTTTTTTTTCAACTATACCAGTTTTTTTAGTTAAACCAGTTTATTTTCCACTCCACATTAGCCTAAACCTTTTCTTTTAGCTTAATCTAGCATGTTGTTAAATGATTTTTTAAGCTTAAACAACTTTTTTTTTAGCTAAACTAGTTTATTTTCCTTTGTATTTTGAATTTTACAGGCCGAAAAAATCAGTATATTTGGACGCTCAAGGTCTTGAAATGTCTGGGAGGGCGGTTGGGCCGATCACATACAGTACTTCGCCGGTACAGCTGGTAAAGATATAAAAATAACAGCATTTTCACATTTTATTTTAGCATTGCCCACTTCTTTCTTCGCTTACACCAGTTTTTTTTTTTTTTTCAATAGTAAAACCAGTTTATTTTTTAACTCAACTTTAGCCTGAACCATTTTTTTCTTTACGCTTAGCCCAGCGTATTTTATAATAATTTTTAAGCTTAAACAACTTAATTTCTAGCTAATCCAGTTAATTTTCCAACTTTTAGTTTTAACCAGTTTAATTTTTTAAACTTAATTTCAGCTTGAACCAGTATTTTAGCTTAATCGGGAATATTTTTTATCTTTACCAGCTTTTTTCTTTTTTAATTTTTCTTCAATCCAGAATCGACATCCTTTCTCGCTCCAGGGTAATATGAATGAAAATCTCGCTTTATCCAGGCACCAAAGTGTTGCCCGATTGAAGAGCCAGCGGAAGAATAAAATCGCAATAAAATCGACGAGATTTATTGTCGGAATGTTGACACGCCATTTACAAACGAGACTAGAGATAAAATAATTTTGACAATCTATACATCGGAGGAATTCGAATAGGAACGGATCCGTCGGCATTGAACGGAATTGATATAATTGACAAGAAGAGAGTTCTCGGCGGCGAGGGCTGATAAGAGATAAAATCACACATTATTGGTTATTTCGGTCGATGCCATCCCGATCGTAACACAATAAACTGCATTTCCGTCGTCATTTTCGAGAAATAACCCCATAACAGAGTCGTGACAATGACTGGACAAAAATAACCTCCCCATGAAACCAACTAGCAGTTCCTGATAGAGTTAGAGGCGCTAGTGCTGCTTTCTAATCGCTACAATACCCGAATTCAGCTCTCAAACTATGAAAATCCTCCCGCCCGCCAAGAACTCTCTGAAACTAACGGCACATTCAAACTGCGGCGTATTGCAAATACGCACTCACAAAAAATAAAAATTATATACACAACAAGCAGGGCGCACGGAAATTATTCCTTTAACAATCGTTCTCGGCATTATTAGCCAACGACAAAATTGTCTCACACCTATCCGAACTTAACAGAGCCAAGGCGAAACTTCCTCCGCAAAAAAAATTCTTTCCGGACGCCCTCGAAATATCGTAGATCTATAAACTTACAACAATCATAAATTCTTAAAACGTTCACAAAATAACTAACTGGCGAGAAACACATGAAATTCACAAAAAGGGAAATTTTCGCCTCAACAATAAATATTTTTAACGAACACTCTGCATACTTGACGCGGGAATATTGCAGGGAGTATTTCACCCCGATTCGCCACAGCGAGGAGTAAAATTTACAGTTAGACGCCTCAAACTGAACCTGTTGAACTAGTATTTTGATATGACGTATTTTAAACCGAGATCCAATTATTGGAACCTGGATGCAATAAATATCGAGTCGTAAAATATTGAGTCGTGAAAACTGTCAAAAATATACCCAAATATTAAAATTTGGAAAATCTGGGAATCCTACTTTGGAAATTGAGATTAAATTATACTCGACATTGTCGGCAGTAATGTTGGAATTTCAAGGAGGAATAAAGATAATTCATCATTTCTTTAGAGAGGTAAGTTCGCACTTCATAAGCCGATCAATTCTCAAGTCAACCGATACTTGCTCCGGAAAAGCATGCAGAACCTTTAAATTGCCAAATATCCTTCATTTTTAAATTTAACCAGTCATCATGACACGATTTGTCGAAAAAGGGAGCCGCAGAAGTGGTCGAAATGTAAGAAAAACCGTGACGTCATATCCAAAATTCAATCAGGAAGTTTGAGCGATGCGGCCAGCGCGAGCGTCAGTTATGGCTCCCCACAAATCGATGATCATGTCGTCGGAGAATTTGAATTCGGCCAAATCGCTCGAATCGATAGCGTCACCAAAATCCATCGAGTTCACCTTGCCCTCGGCAGCTTCCCAAATTTGAGTGGCTGCGATATAAAAAACACATCAAATATCAATCTGAATGCAATAAACTGATAATAAATTGAAATCGGTTGATCCAGGGATTGAATCAATATTTATTGATCGAATCGAAGTCGATTGTGTCAACATTGTATGATGTTGATCATGACAGAATTTAATCGACATTGATAACCTAATAAACCAGTGGTGTGCATAGATCACACAGTACTTCCATGTTTGAGTCAGTAACAGGAATAAGTACAACTGTTATTGAAAAGCTAGTTAGGAGAACGCAAAAATAGAAATACGCACCAATGAGGTCAATAATGCGGAAGTGCAGTATGTACACATATCAAGCCAAGTTTTGTAAAATGGGATAATCTTTATACTAGACTGCCAGTGTCAAAAATATTGATTTTTCTGCAATCTGTAAATATTGTAACAGCCAAAAAACGGCATACGGCGGAAGTACTGTGTGTGATCCAACCAATACAAAATAATTTTTATTAATTTGTAATAATTTGTCGTTTTTATAGCAAGGAGACACCAACAGTGCACAAATAATAACTGAAAATGCGTTTTACGAGGAAGTACGGTGTGTGACCCCGATAATAAAAATCAAGCGATATTCAGCTGTAATATAGAAAAATTTCCCCCAGCGTTTGAATATATTCATTTTGCCGCTTGTAAAAATCAAAATACTGTCAACATGCGAATATCGCAGAAGAACTGTGTGTGACACGCTTGATAAAAATCAGGCATCATTCAATCGCCGTCGAAAACATTTCAAGACCTTGAACGTTCAAATGTATTGGTGTTTTCCGGCCTGCAAAAAGCAAAATACGCAATACCGAAATTGTGAAAAAGGCTCATAACGTGGAGATACAGTGTGTGACTCAATATCCAACAAATCAAGCGCCATTTGCTCGCCCTAACATTTTAAGACTTTAAACGTTTAAAAATATTGACTCAAAGCCTGTAAAAATTAAAACAGAAAAAACTTTGAAAGGTTATATCTCGGAAGTACTGTGTGTTATCCAAAATCCGGAAACGGCTAATTTTGCACAATTACTCGGAGAACGTTCTCTGAAAACGTCATCGAGTTGCATTCATTTTCCACAGACAGACACTTGTTCAGAAAGTGTTTTTGAGTAAAGTTATATAAAAATGTATTCCGATTTCACCTAATTTCCAAATTCGATTACTTCATTTACTACTTCAAACATGGAAGTAAAATTTATCCATCGAGAGAAGGTGAATCGCTCTGAAAATATCGAGAGCCTTGGTATTAAAGTTAAATATGAAATCTTCTACCGACCCAATTCATTGTCGTTTATTCCCATGAAGTTTTCCAAAAGCCGATTGATGTTCTCTAGGCCCAATTCCATTTCTTTGTCGGGCTGAAAAAAAATTAACAGAACAGTTGAGCCAACGCGCT
Organism: Tupiocoris notatus; assembly: GCA_037159825.1. Taxonomy (NCBI): domain Eukaryota; kingdom Metazoa; phylum Arthropoda; class Insecta; order Hemiptera; family Miridae; genus Tupiocoris; species Tupiocoris notatus. The sequence goes on along the minus strand of JASJUZ010000038.1, from coordinate 78,059 downwards.
AAAAAGACAGTTTGCACATAGCCGCTAATTCCAGTGAAGTCAAAAGAAATAAAAAATTTACCTCTTCCATAATTTGTGTTTGGCCGTTGGCTTTAAAACGAAGCGTCTCTTTGCCGCTGCCGTAGCCTTTTTTCTTCCCTTTTTGACTTCCTCGAGCTTCGATATTTCCTGGAGGAAAAACATTTATGTGTGTTGAGTATCTTTGGCTTAAAATTAGGCTTCATAGAGCATCGACGACATGAGCAAGAATAATGAATAATACGTATAATAATCTTTCGCTGATGTTTTTCTAAGAATTATAAAATATACTTGATACAAGCTTTAAGCTAATATAAGAAATGCAGAATTATTCATGTAAAATTGTGAGGCAGGAGAAGAATATTAACACAGATACGGAAGAATTGCTCTGCGTCCACTAAAATTGAATACGTTTTAAGGGGAACATCTTCTAAAAATTACCGAGCACTCCTATTCAATTTTAAAGCTTGTTGCTGAAACGTCTAAAGCAAATTATTATTAGGGTTCTACGTAAAGTTCTAAAAATATTCTTTCAATGCACCATGCCTTGACCAAGCCACGAATTGTAGGTTTTATGTCTTGTCTGTCACAATCAAGAGTTGATCAATATGATAATAACGATGAGAGACATAAGGTTTTTTCACAGACACAAAACAAATTAAGAACTGTCCCCTATCGTAAAAAGGAAAAAGAAACGGGTATATTGTTGCCGTCCCAGATCCGCACTGAATGTGTTAACCGCATGATTAACAGTCATGACTAATGTAGGCACTCAGCCAATGCTTACCAAATCCAGCTTTGATGGGTTCGACGAGTCTCAGCATAAACGTTTTACCAAGAGGAATCTCCTTGAGCATTTTGGCAACTTCAAAGTGCCTCCGCCCGATGACGCTCTCGTTGTCGATTTTCTCAATGTGGTCACCGACCTGAAGAACAAGGAAATTTTTCTCACTTGATACGAAAGGTACTTGTTTAAACTCGAATTCGAAGATGGTTCTTCGCCATAGCAAAGCCAAAAATCGTGCAAACTAGAATGTTCCGTGCTTTTCCGTTTTAAGAATTTAACCACCAATGAATTGCTCTAACTCCTCATACACGGTGTCCTGCAAATGTCTTCCACTTATTTTCCCCGATTTTAAGTCAAATAGCGCACCCACGCGATTGATGGCGACTTGGTTAAAATACTGCAAATATCCCAGTCACTGAATGGTTTGAATGTAAGGGCGATTATTTCCTCATTTACACGTAACTAATCGCTTACTTGGATGTAATCGATTTTATCGATTATGCTGCCCTCTTTTATTCTTTTTATGAACGAATATCCGGCGCCATTGTCGGTGATCGTGAGGCCCAAAGAGTCCTCTGTTTTAGTAATTTCAATTTCCTTCGGTCTACCTGGAAAGAAAATGAATCTGTCATGAATCTGAGGAGAGGTGAATTGAATAGAAAAGCAAGAGAGAAACCAACAAAAACAAGAGCGATATGAGCCCGATTATTTTTTGCTTTTGATCGTTGGGCATATCAAAGCTTCCTCAAGAAGTCAACCTTCCCCACTGGAAGATTTTATGCGTTACAAGAGACAATAAATTAATCGTGGCACCAGACTTTATTAACAAATGCAGCTGAACATTACCTTTCCGATGGGCGAAAATGAAATCTTCCAAGCCAATTTGGCCGCCCAGCAATTTCGTCATGTCGACTTTGTGCGTGTTTAGCGTGCAGAAAATAATCTGAAACGTATTAATCGGTAGGTATCGGTCAGACTGAGACAATAAATGATAAGTAATCTTAGATAGGGAGCACTTCAATATCAGATATGAATGGATCGAAAGAAATTTCACCGGGGAACACACATTTTTAACAGTTTGCCCTCGAGCAGGGGAAACAATAGGTCAATTGACGAAAATGATTGTTACAAGAAAGTGTCAAAGGTAGATTTTTGTAAAATATAAAAGGATTATCTGCGACTGGTTGAAAGTTTCTACTATTGGCTAAGGTTATAGAATTAGCAGGGAAATATTCTCCTGAAACATAATTCTCACTATAACCGTAAAAGTTATTCTTGCGGCAAGAAATTTTCCCCTACGAACAGTTTGAAATTCATCACTTTCCGAGGTGTTACTTTGTTTTATTGTTCATAATAAACCATTGCAATCTATCGAATGAATTTTATCAGTGCAGTGGATTATCTGCTTTCAAAATTGTTTTAAATCAACACTGAACACATGCATAAGTACATAAGAATCCCAGATAACCAACCGAGCAGTAGAAAATAAATTTTTTCCTGCTTTTCGGGGATCGATTGGAGGAAGGAAGAAAACAGGTCGAACGAATTTTACACTTTACTTCTCAAACACAATAACATTCACAATAAATACAAACGGAATTATACAGTGAGTAGGGAAAGATTTTTTTACAATAGCTTTCTCAGCCAAAACAGCGAGCCCCGCTTTGAATAATCTACAGGAAAGAAGCACTCCTACCACGAATGAAATTGTTCGCTAGGATTTACTATTTTCCACGTGAAAGGTTATAATTAGGTATTCGACCAATCCGACAATTTTTTCACCCTCATTTGATCGGTAGGAAAACTTGTCAGCGTATTTCACAGGAGAATTTCCCCCAAACGGTAATTACAGTGCTCTGGGAGGCGCTAATTTTCCACAATACTGTCGGTGCCCATGAAATAAATCGTCGGGACCCAATCAAGAAACTCGTATGACTGGAAAGTTAAACTAATGTACAAAAGGAAAACAAATCGTCCGACTAATTACAAGACTGTAGTTGCAGTGGAACTTTAGCTGGTCACACGTCGAGGAAATCCTTGAGAAGCGTCGTCCGACGTTTTTCGGCGATGTCAATCTGATTTTCAAGGTCGCCCCTATCAGTGGTTTCGGCTCTTTCGATTTTCCACGACAAATTCTCGATTTCCGCCTCAAGTTGAGCTTGTTGGTATTCGAAAAGCTCTTTCCTCGGACCCGGATCCATGTAGTACGCATAGGGATACGTGTACTGAAGAGTATACCTGCATTTGGCCAGGAGACTAGCAGCGTCGACCAGGTATTGCCAGTCGATCCATGTCCCCGATGAATTCATTACTTTGGCGTTGATGCGCAGCTTGATTTTCTCCAGAGTTTCCGCTTCAAGCTTCAGACTTTTTGAATGGTTCTCCCATCGTTCGTAATAGTGGAGGTATTTTTTTAGCGCCTCTCTCGCCTGAGCTAGGACGCTCTCATTGACAATGTTGGGATTCTCTTTGTAGCGCGAACATTCGTAGTATTCCGACCCGTGGCTCTTCCAGTCGCCCAAGCACATCCAGCAGAAATCATGCTTGCAGTTGTAGCATTGCATATGGTTGCATCCGCCATTTTTCTCGATGCAAATGTGACAACGAGGGCAGTCTTTCGTATGAGCAGAAATGTAATTCGCCGTTTCGGAGTCGTCAGCGCATTTGGTGAGCCATTTTTTTATCGTCCAACAGTCCGTCGGCGCGTGGTATTCAGTGCCGCATTTGAAACAAAACGTCGTCTTGCATTGTTCGCAAATCGTGCGTTTCGCTTTGGGCTCTTTTGAACGGAAGACGAGCTTACAGTTGGGTCCAGGGCAGAATCGCAGCTCTGGGTGGGATTTGACGTAATCGCGGAAGGCAAACTCCTGGTATTTCTCACGGAGCGGCATTTTCGTCAACAACGATAACACGAAATCCTCAGGGGCCAATAGGCCGCAGTCTTGAGCCATGCACGAAATCCCTGTGGAGACGCCTTGGGTGATCTGGACTTCAAAATGCGACGCCCAACAGTCGTTGCAGAACATGTGCGAGCACGCGAGGGACGAGAACCTCTCAGGAGGGGCTGGACAGAAGCACACGGGGCATCGGAGTTTGGACCCGATCATTTCCAATTTCGAGCCGGCGCTCGGGTTGAGCAAATTTTGAATCCAATCGTTATTCTTGTACGCATTGGCCGACGGCAGAAGTTGCCATTCGTGCGTATGCAGGACGACTTTGGCCAATGAAGGAGTTATATGGAGCTTGTTGCTAAGCGCTTCGACGGATTCGTTCAACAAACGTTCGACCTGTTCGACGCGGAGAGTTTCATACGCGAAGTACTCGGGGTCATCTTTGACGTCGACCTCTTCAACGTCGCAGTCGCCCATATTGTAATAGGCGTCATAGCCGCAGTCGTCGTCCGAATAATACATAGCCGAATCCTCTTCTCCTGACATTGTCGACTAGAAAAATGCGATATCTAGAGGTGGAAAAATTGCAAGGAACGCAGGCCAAAATGACTAGCGTTTCGCCGGGCTCGAGCTTCGGCGAAAAAAATCTGGCGAAAAATCGTTCCCCTCGGGAATTTCCCTTAAATTTCAGTTAGCCTTCGAGTCGGTAATTTCAAGGGGAAAACCATCCGAAAGTTTGAAGCCGTAGCAGTCAACGTGGAACTGCTGGCGCGACCCTCACAAGTCCAGTTTGCGGATTCTTTAAACGTTTTCCAGAAAAACTTCCGAGGATGGCGTTCCAACCTCACAGTCAGCTAATGCTACAAAGCGAACTCGCCGATTTCCTGATGGCACAAAGCATAACATAAGATAAAAGCGTTGATCGATTCCATACCGACCACCTCCCCGCTGTACATTTGATAATCGAATCTCGCAGCCACCGAGCACTTTTGGATTCTATAGCACTTCACCGGACAGTCGATTCATGATTTATTCGAGTTCACTGGAATGTTTTTCATTCGAGAGATGCGAAACTGGAAGGGAAAACAATCGGTGCAAAATAAACTCAGCTGTAGTGCGTAGTGACGACTGGACGGGCAATACGGAGAGAGAAGGAAGGCCGTCGATCAATCTGGAGCGAGCAACGGATGCGAACCTCGAAAACGGGACGGAAAAAAATTCCCTCACGGAAGGGAAATTTTCCCCGTTTCGCGTCGAATATCCCCGCTCGATAAAATTATTCGAAGTGCAGGTTTTTAAGACGGAATTATAAGGGCTCTAACTTATTATCAGCTTCAAAAAATAAAATAACCATTCCGATTGAGCTGTAATAATTTTTAAAGCAGTCTATACAATATTTCTACAATGATAATCGCGACGCTTGGCCTACAAGTTGGTACGAGAAATAAAATTATGCCAAGGGCGTGGATAAGAGAAACAAACGAGAGAACACCTTCAAGTATTCATAATATCCAGTTGAACAGTGATTATAGCTGACAAACGAATGGAAGGGGGCTTCAACGACGGAATCATGTCGTTACAATATTTAAAAACAGGTGAAAATTATACCAGATAATATATTATTTTTCTGGCCAGAAGTTACTGAAATAGAAAAAAGCTCGAGAATAAATTGCACATTAATACGGACACAGATCAGGGCAGTGAAAAATAACTTCAAATTCTTCTATTATCAAACAGGTAGGTAATTCCAATAGGATTTATTGTAAACAACAATTAATGCCATTCATACACCGCCAACGTAATTCTGAAACCATAAAAAATGCTCAACCTAAGAAAATTTCATTCCAAAATAATTTTCAACAAAAATCAAACCGAAGCCGGCTCATGAGAAGGATTCCAATTTACACGATTCAACTTTCAGTTATCCTTTTGGTTTATTAGTAATAATAAACCATAGTAATCGTCTAAAAAAAAAAAAATTCTAACCCCCCTCAAAATTTGATGTTTTACGTTTCAAGGCATGTAGAATCCGAATATCCAATTTAAAAAAAATGCATCTGTCCGCTTTTCCGGCCAAATTATAATAGCTACATTCTTGAAATTTTCACCAAAAATCAATCTCGGTCCTACGACGGCCCAATATTTGAACCAACTTGGTAGCTCAATTTTAAGGGTATTTTTGGGGGGTTTTGAAGGGGAGAAAATGCATATTTTCCAAGGTTTTTCAGAAAAAGGTGTATTTGGTATCAATTTATATAGGTTTTTGAACGCTGAATCGAATGAGACCATCGCGGGGTCGATAGCTTTATTGGTTTTCGAGTTATCGCAGCTTTTATGTAGAATTTGGGAGATTTTCAAAAATTTGACATGAGAGTATAACTCGAGAGTTCTTCGAGCTATAAAAATCGTTCTATACTCGTTGGAATGCTCCTCGAACACTTTCTTCAACCATACCGTAAATAAAAAAAATCAGATTTTAATTAGGAAATTGAGAAAAATAAAAGTGATTAAAATTACAATAGTTGCTACGGAGTTTTCCCCTATAGTTACCAATCTGTTTCTCAGTGGGAATGTTCACAAATGTTCGGAATAATTACTATCACAAATGGATAGTCTCCTTAAATCAATATTGAAGCGAAGGAATAATAAACCTCTGTACAATCATTTGCATTGTTTTTCAATAACGTTGAATTTTCTGAGCATTCTCTTATCTTCATTTTTTATCGAACGATTGGTTCGCGAATTGTCGGTAAAAGTCTCCCGAATTCGTGATACTCGTCGGAGAAATTGCGATGACCTCCTGACACGATCCTGGAGGATCTGGTAGACTCGGAACTCTCACCATCCCTCGGGACGCCCCTTGACGAATCGCTCGAGACGGGCGATCGGTGCTAGTTTTGGTCGCTTCACGATGTGAAAGCGTAATAGCCGTCAGTCCATTCAAACCGAGGTTTGACTAGTGGTAGAACGAGTTTTGCGTTGAAAAAAATACCAGGTCGTTGACACAGTCATGACGTTGATTAGCAAGGAAATCTAGTTCTCATAATAGCGGTAAATGAATTAGCACGAGAGATGACACAGTGCTTCTACGTTTAATTATAATAATTTACTCTAGAATCGGGAAAACTCAACACAGGCTGCGCCAAATTTCTTCCGTAATTGTCATTTGAATATTCGAAAAACGCGAAAGATATTGCGAATAAAATTGATTCGAATTGTAATAAAACGCTGCAAATGGTTGTACTGTCGTTTATTATTCCTTCGCTTCGATAATGTTTTAAGAAGACTATCCATTTGAGATAGTAATTATTCCGAACATTTTTTGTGAACTATTGAACAACTTTTGCCATTTTAATTATTTTTATTTTTCTTAATTTTCAAATTAACGGTACAGCTGAAGAATGTTTGACCAGCATTGAGTATAGAGCGATTTTTATAGCTCGAAGAACTCTCGAGTTATACCCTCATGTAAAATTTTTGAACATCTCCCAAGTTCGACACAAACGCGGCGATTTTTTTAAATTGGATATTCGGATTCTACATGCCTTGAAACGTAAAACAACAAATTTTGAGAGGGGTGTTAGGAAAATTCCTTCATGGGCGATTACAATGGTTTATTAATAATAAACCAAAAAAGAAGCAAAAAATCACACACATCCCAACAACATCCTTGGTTCAATTTGTCGATTGATTTAGTTTGAAAAATAAATATTATTCGTTAAAAAAAATTAATCTACCTCTCTATAGATATTTATCATTAGTATATTATTTTTAAGTATTGAGAAAAGTGGCAGAATATTGTGTATCCACCAAAAAAAAAAAAACTTTACTAATAAATATTTTTATAAAAACCTATCCATACACAGGAGGCCACACGATAGGTCTCTCGGCGTTGACCCTTTATCGAATTTCAGTGTCGTAACGACGAACGTTCGTCTCGACATTATCGAGTTTCTCGCCGATCGTAACTTATCTGACGATAAGACTAAAATACGGCTTTTCGACCGCGCGTTTGTTTCGACGAATTGGAAACAGGACACCAAGTCCTAAATGACATTCCGTTCTCGGGGTACAAATTTATTATAACGTTTCTATTCAGCGAGCAAGAATATCGTCGAGCGAATGGCCGTTAAGGTTTACAGCTTGGCAGTTCGAAAATAATATCATTACTAGCGTTTGTCGAGGATAGGAGACGAATTGCACTAATTTTAACTATCCTATCCTTGCGAAATGGGAATCTCGGCGCTGGTAATTTAATTAAAACCAGGAAAACCCAAAAATATAAAAACGCGCGAGTTACGATAACAAAGCGGAAGTGCAGTATGTGAGCCTACCATAAGAATACCAGCCAAGTTTTGTAAAAAGGGATAATTTTTATTGATTTTGTAAGCGGCCTGTAAAAATTGTAACAGCGAAAAAACGGAACACGGCGGAAGTACGGTGTGTGATACATTTGGTACAAAACAAATATTATGAAATGAAGTCATTTTTAATGCAAGGAGACCCAAATATACAAAAGTGCATAAATAAAATGACTGAAAATTCGAATAACGAGGAAGTACGAAATCTGACACTAATAAAAATCAACGGACGTTCAGCTGACGTAAAGTAACACTTCAAGTCCTCCTGCGTTTAAATATAATAACTTTTGCAGTCTGGTAAAATCAAAATACAGTCAATATGAAGTACTGTATGTGACCCACGTGATAAAAATCAGACTTCATCCAAAGAAGATTCCTAATTCGCCGTCCCAAATATTTACAGACTTATTATTGATTTTTGCGGCATTGTAAAAATCGGAATACAAAATACGCACTAGCTAAATCGCGAAAAAAGCTCATTACGTGGAGCTACGGTGTGTGACCCACTATCCAAAAAATCAAGCGTCATCTGCTCGCCATAACGAACCTTTTAAGACCACAAACGTTTAAAAATATTAACTCTTATGGCCTGTAAAACACGGAACAGAAAATAAACGCTTATACTCGGAAGTACTGCGTGTTATCCAAAATCCGGAAACGGCTAATTTTGCATATTAACTAGGAAAACATTCTTTGAAAATTTCATTGAGTTTCATACATTTTTTAAGGAGATGATATGACGATTTATGTCATTTTTTAACCACAGACATTTGTTCAGAAGTGTTTCTGAGTACTGTGAAATTTCTTCCAAATTCATCTCCGTTCCGAATCCGATTCTCTAGACGATCACAATGCTTTTGAGAGTATCACAATTTACTACATTTAAATATAAAAAATATAAATATAAAAATTATAAATATAAATAAAAATGTAAATATAAAAATTATAAATATAAATAAAAATGTAAATATAAAAATTATAAATATATATAAAAATGTAAATATAAAAATTATAAATATAAATAAAAATGTAAATATAAAAATTTACTACGACGATCACAATTTACTACGTAAACATGGGAGTAAAAATAAAATTGGCGTTTACATTTTTATGAGCATTGAACCTCTGCATGACGTCCAAGACAAGGCAGACCGACAGTTCGTGCTACTTAACCGCCTGTGACGATGGTTATCGTTAGATTAGCTCCGAAAGGGCGGAATTCAATGGAACGAGGAAATGTTGAAACGATGGGATGCAAAGCAGTTGCACTTAGTTTACATAATATCCTCAGAAAACTTTCATCCAACTCATGGCTCGTTCGTGTTCAATTTTCCATAGATCCAATTCCAGTTTTGGGCAGTTAATCTTCAGTTAATCTATCGACTAATCTATTTTTCGGTTGTTTGAGTGGAAGAACACGAACGGGCCGATTAGCATGCAGACAACGTTAGACAATTGTCGGTCGCTGATCGTTCAGCCTAAACGATCAGCGACCGAAATGATTGTGCCACGATTCGACCGTACGTCTCAATGAAACGCGAGGGGGAAAAATTGAAATTAAATAAGAAGGGAGTTTTTTTAAGCGAAGATCTTCTAGGAAAACACATTTACATGGAAAAAATAGCGCCAAACTTCAGAAACCGACTATAACTAATTTCTAACGAATATTTATCAACTTTTCTTTAACTCGACTTGCGATTTTTCTCTTATTTTCCGATTTATTAGGTTCAAGATTTTTTCGCGGAAAAATGTAAAAAATACGAATTTTCTCCCTTTCAAAATCCCTCGTGAATACCCTTAAAATTAAGGTAGCGAGTTGGAATTGAGCCATTGTCAGATTAATATTGATGTTAGGTGAACATTTCAAGAATTTATTAAGCGATTATTGTTTTCTCGGTCGGTACGAAAATAATTGTTTTATTGGATATTCGGATTCTACATGCTTTGAGACGCGGATTCTATACACATATTTCTATGTATTTTTCTAATTGTATTTTTACACATATTTCTATGTATTTTTCTAAGTTTATTTTTACAGATATTTCAAAGTATTTTTCTAATTGTATTTTTACACACATTTCTATGTATTTTTCTAATTGTATTTTTACACATATTTCTACGTATTTTTCTAAGAGTATTTTCAAGTATTTATATTCATTTTTTCTATGAATTTTTCTAATTGTCTCTTCACGTATTTATATACTTATTTTAACAGTATTTATATTATAATATATGTCACTACACTGAATTGTAGCCATCTCTAGTCTATATAGAGTTATTATCTACTAGTATTTATACAGAAATTTCTGATGCGTATTTCTAATCGTATTTATACGCAGTTCTCTCTCGTTTTTATATATTTCTCTTATCGTATATATTCACCTATTTTTATAAATATATTTTTTTTCATGTATTTTTCTTATTATCTATAGCGCGTATCGAATTGCGGTCGAAGGCCTGCGAGAAGCCGCACCTGCCGGGGTAGACCCCACTACACTCCGGAAGTAAAGGTGCTTCCGGTGTTCCGGTACGTATCCCCTCAAGTACATTCCCGTACTATATGATTCGACAGACTCATCGGCCCAGGCCGAGGGCTTCACTGCACTAGGCTAACCGAATGAAAATTTTCTCCAGCAAATGAAATGGACCGACGCGTATTGAGCGAAGTAGCCAATTAAGCTATGGTAACAGATTGAGCGAAAAAGACTCTTCGGATAAAAATTTAAAAACGGAAATGAATAAAATAAAATATAAATAAATGAAAAAAACCAATCTAAAATTAACCAATCTAAAAATTTAAAAACGGAAATGAATAAAATAAATATAAATAAATGAAAAAACCAATCGGTTTCACAGAGACTTGCACATTATTATAGGTACCTATTTAAAAAAAAAAAAAAAAAAAAAAAAAAAAAAACGGTAACTACCAGCCAACTTGAGTATCCTCATCCTTTTGAAGACGGTTAAAACTATCTTAACGGAAGCGGAATTTCGAAACATCTTTCGTTCAAACACGTATGCAAAAAACGCGCCTATCTGAAATGGACTGAGCAACAGCAATCGAACGTAATTTGCAATGAATGCTTACTAAACAAGTTTGAAAGATGATTTTTTTTTTAATACATAATGTACTTACCACTGTTAAAATAGATTGGTCCGCTAATTAAAAATAAATGATTTCCGTTTCACCCGAATTTTTATTTGATATATAACCCAATTTTTACACGGGAATAATTTCTCTGAATAATAATTCATTGTTTATGGTTTTCCGAGATTTATTCTGACATATAAGAGCCCTTAATTTGTATATATTATGAACGAAATAAATTGTTTCGCTCGTCGCATGGTCTCTAATATTGTGAGGCTGAAAGGAGGATAACTAAACTCTAGTATTTCTTCTGAGATCATTTATATACGGATATTTCATACTAATACCAGAAGATGCCCAAAATCAGCGAAGACCTCGGCAATGGTTTTAAAATTTTGTTCCTCAATTATTACATTAGTTAATTAATTAATTTCAATTTTTAAATTACTTACTCTTATCGTGGTTTAGATTATTCGCAAACCAAAATATTTAACTATGCCTCTAAGATCTACAGAAGCCTTTTCTTGTTTATACTTAGTGAATTTTCAAAAAAAGAGGAGCTTTTCAGCTCATTAAAAAAATTAAAATAACAAAAACTGTAGGCAATAACTCGAGATCATTAATCTATTTTCTGCGGCGGACCAACTCTTGAAAGAAAGATAAAAAATGAAAACTTTCCCCTTCAGTATTCAAAATCGAATTTGGTAAGGTAGCAAACCTAACCTAAACAATTCAAAAGAGCAAAAAGTGATAACATTATTTTTATTCTCATTATTTATCAAGATATTTGCTCTCGAGACTTGCCATCACGTCACGTCTTGTCACCTTATATAGAGTGATAAAATAATGTTGGATGACGTTGGCTTCACGTGATGTGACGTGAGAGCAGTGTATTTATGCACCTTAATAGGTACGACAACATTTTTAAGAAGTACAGAGCTTTAAATTGCAAATTGAAGTTGAGAAAAAAAATTAATATAAGGATCTCCTTCATTGAGATAGATATATACGCTTACTCATCAGCAAAATTATTTGAAAAGTAAGGTCACCAACGAATCGACACAATGATGACTCAGCCTTGATCGGCAGCAGAGTTAATTTTATCGCTTCACTAAGCGATTTATGTGCCGCAGATCACGGTATCTGATAGTTGTACTTAATTTCGAAATGATTTCCAGCATTTATTAATTTAATATTAATAAATGTGGTGTAACTGTTCACAGATGGGAAAACAATGCAAATGATTGTACAGCGGTTTATTATTCCTTCGCTTCAATTATGATTTAAGGAGAGCACCATTTGTGAAGGAATTCCTAACATTTGCGAACGTTTCCACCTAACAACAGATTGGTTCCTAAAAAACGAATATGGACGTTTATTTTTCTTGATTTTCAAATTTAAATTATTACAGCTGAATAGAGCGTTTGACGACAATTCCAACGAGTAGCAGTACGTTTTTTAAAGCTCTGAAAATCCTCAAATTATACCAATTTTCCAAAAATTCAACACAAAAGCTGCGATAACTCGAGAACCATTAGAGCTATCGACCCCGCAATTGTCTCATTCGATTCAGCATCCAAAAATCAATAGAAATCACACCTTGGGTCCGAAAAACGTTCAAAACTTCCCCCCTTAAACCACCAAAATTACCCTCGATATTGAGGTAGCGAGTTGTACCGTTGTCAGGCCAAGATTGATTTTCGGTGAAAATTCCGAAAGTTAGGTAAGTTTTATAGTTTCGTCAGAAAAGTGTTGACGGCGGACGGATAGAATTATTTTTATCAGCTATTCGGGTTCTACGACGTACATACCTTGAAACGTAAACCATATCACAGGTCATCACGTAAACCATATATATTAAAATAAACTAAAACCCATTCGTGAGTACTATATATGCATAAAATATTTCTTACAAAGACCCAGTTCATAATTTTAGCAATAAAAAAGCCCACACCTAGACACCTGTTCACATCTTCTCCAGTAAACTGCAAACAGAAAATTGTTAATAACGGCCAATTTAAAAAAAAAAAAAATGATCAGAAATTACTTCGGAAGATGGGAAGTCGTAGCATTCTGCGATTTTGCCGTAAAGTTCTTTCACGTTGGAGAAGCCTGAGATTAGGCCTGTGGGGCTGCCCTGGGCCTGTTGGCAGTGGAAGACAAGACGAGCCTTGCAATCGCCACCTGATCCCCGCCTGTCATCCATGCCAATGCCAGGCGTCGGCTGATGTGACTGTTGAAACGTCGACATCGCTGGCGGAGTTGGAAGCCCCTAGAACAGAAGTAACCAAACATAATGAGCTGATATAGGCAATTGAAAAAAAAAAGAAATAATGGCAAGCAAGCAATAAGAAACCTGTGGTGTGCATAGACCACACAGTGCTTCCATGTTTGAGTTGGTAAAAAAAAAAAAAAAAAGTTAATGATAATAAGACAAGCCAAGTTTTGTATAATGGGATAATTTTTATAGACAGCTAGCGCCAAATATATTGATTTTTCTGCAGTCTGTGAAAATCGTAACAGCGAAAAACGACATAAGGCAAACGACGTAAGGTGTGTGATCCAATCAATATAAAATAAGTTTTGTGAAATGGAGTCATTTTTATAACAAGGAGACCCAAATATATAACTGTGCACTAATAAGATAACTGAAAATGCGAATTACAAGGGCGTGCGGTGTGTGACCCCAATAATAAAAATCAAGAATCAATATAGAAAAACTTTAAGTCGCCCAGCGATAAAACATATTTATTTTTGCTGTATGTAAAAATCAAAATATTGTCAATATGCGAATAACGCGGAAGAACTGTGTGTGACCTGCTTGATAAAAATCAGGCAACATTAAATATCCGTCCCGAACATTTCAAGACCTTAAACGTTCAAGTATATTGATTTTTTTCGGTTTGTAATAAACGAAATAGTTACGCACTGGCAAATCGCGAAAAAAGGCTCAAAACGTGGAGCTACGGTGTGTGACCCAATATTCAAAAAATCAAACGTCACCTGCTCGCCATCACAATCATTTTAGGACCTTTAACGTTTAAAAAAATGGACTCTTACAGCCTGTAAAAATCGAAACAGAAAAAATTTGAAAGGTTATATCTCGGAAGTACTGCGTGTTGTCCAAAATCCTGAAAAGGCTACTTTTGCACAATTTAAAAAATCTCTGAAAATTTAATTGAGTTTCATTCGTTTTTCACGGAGATAAATGACGATCTATGTCATTTTCTGACCACAGACTTGTTCAGAAAGTGTTTCTGAGTGAAGTAATATAAAAATTGTCTTCCAAATTCACCTCCGTTCCGAATTCGACTTTTCGGACGTTCAAAATACTTCCATTTACTACGTAAACATGGAAGTAAAAACACTGCAAATTAATTTTCAAATTTAAACTAAAATTATTCGCCTAGCGGTGAAACTGATGAGTGTTTGACGACCATTCCAACGAGTAAGGACGTTTTTTATAACTACAATAATTTGCCAGATTTTTGAAAATCTGAAAATATTTTAAAGAAACATAGTTTTACTATTATACTTTACAGTTGAGTACATGAATCTACTTTCCCAACGCTTTTAATTTACGCTGACAACCGAATGTGGGGAAATCTATTCTTCGAATTTTTGGTATCCACAGCTGGATCACTTTCGCCCTTTTGGGCCTCCCAGGGCAATGCAAACATTAAAGGGCCACCAGGTGTCACCTAGCGCGTGAACAAGTAAATACAAGAGGTAACGCGACGGCCGAAATGAAGATTGACCTAGTAAATTTAGAGAAAATCCCGGTAACACTAGGTACGAGGCATAGCCGAAAACTCTTCGCTATCTGGCTTTCCCAAATTGACACCGGTGAAAGTAAAAAGATTAAACGATAGAAAATAATTTATTCTCACAGCTCGACACCAGTTGAATGTTTAAAATTAAGCGCAAATAAGTACTAGTCTAGTACTAGCACTGGAACGCATTTCAAGAGATGAACTTACTATAAAAATAATACACATGATAATTTAGTTCTATCACCTTTTTAGCGTGCGTGCCGTTGTTGTTACCATTCACTCCTCTTCTGAATAACGGCATGACGGCATATCACGGGGAAGACAACTGGTTCGAGGCACTGTTTCAATTTAATTCGCATTCAAATCGGGGAGATGAATTTTACACCGAAAGGAAGCTCTTCGCGCGGATCACTACCTTTTTTTGACTCACAGCAAGGCCGACGAACGCCAATAAGAATCGCGGCGACGAAAATATTTTCGTCGGTAAAAGTAAACATGAAAGACAAGGTTCGTGACCGCCCAGTCACTGACAGCCCAACCCAAAACAACGCAAACACACGGAGGCACGGGCCGCACTGGCACTGATCATAGAGAAGATAGCCCACAAACCACGATACTGATACACAGCTGAGAGCCAAGACGCAACTAAAACTAGCAAGCGATAAATCGATAGTTTTTGTAGATCGATCGATCGATCAAAAAACTATCGATCAATCGATAGTTTTTTCGATCGAACGATAGTTTTTTTTCTCTCGATCGATCGAGATTCGTATGCGATGCTTAATCAGTGTTGCCAAGTCAGGGGATTCACTCATTTCTTTTTCAGATTGGGGAAAATTGAGATTGAAGAAATATCTAGGGAATCTTTCAAGGGGAGGGGGATTTATACATTCGATTTTTTAGAGGTTTCTGAAAAGATGTTGATTTTTTTTTAATACGCCCCACGCATAACCACACGCCAGGCTGCCTTTCTTTTCACATGTATACTAGGATACTTATTTATGGACTTGTTGAGGCGGGTATTTTTCAGGGGGACTTAAGTTTCTTTTCACTGGGTTTAAGGGGATTTCCAGGAAGGACTTTGGCAACACTAAGACCAATGCAGACTCACAATGTACACCAACGTTTTCCATCCACAAAGGGAATTCGTGGTGGTAAAACGGAATTCGTGGTTTATTTCACGTTTACTCAGCCATTGACATTTTCTAATAATTTCAATTTTCAAAAAATTGAAAAATATAAACAAATAAATTTTACAGAGTCTGATTCTAAATATTTTCCTAGGTTCTTGTGCAAGGGACTGCACACCATGACATGACAGAAAAATGTTGACAGCAACGGCAAGGGATTTGAAAATTATCATAATATTCAAATTTTCCTTACATTTACGAACCTACACAATAAAAATACTTTTTTGTATACAGTACTTCATCCCCAGCTACGTATTTCGGTCACACTCAGTAAATCGATTATTGTCAGCTTTGATAATATATTATATTCCTATTTGTAATAAAGAAATTTATGTAATTACCACGTTCTAGTGCGTTGGAAAAGTTCTTTTCAGGAAATACCTACTTTTCTGAAATTTTCAAACCAAATTTGGAATCACGCCGAATTGCATTTTCCTAAAATGAAGTAAAAATACCATGAATTTCGACTGAAAAGGTCAACGTTCGGTTCGGAGTTGCACATTTGATCAGAATTCCCGCATCACCTGAAAAAGCTAATGTAAAATATTCAATGAAAGCAACCGGGTGCGTTTGCACTTGCGGCAAGAACTACGCCCACTTCAAAATTCACACTGGAAATCAAAACGCCGAACGAAATGACCCTAAATCATCGCATTTGACGGAGGCCTGAGAAACCTGCTTATTGAAAGGTAAAACTAGACGTAATAATTTACAGAATATTTACACGTTTTATTGATTTTTCAGCGCACAGATTTCGTCAACAGCGGAAGCGAAATCGTCAACAATGCGAAACGGCTTGGGCTCGATTTTCGATTCGTCACCGCATCGATATTTGCCGGTCCTGACTAGATAACCGGCCAATCCCAACTGCTGCGCTCCGTGAACGTCGTCCATCACGTCCTATAATAAATTGTTCACCTTTAGAAACAAAATACGTTCTGGAGAGTTCAAGACTATCAAGCTCATGAGAGAAAAACGCTGCAAATTATTGTACAGTTTCTATTCATCAATGGCTTCGATTTTGGTTCAAAGAATCATTCCATTTGTAATAGTAACTATCAAAAACATTTGTGATCGTTGCCACATAACGTTAGATTATTAAACATGAGCAAGTGAATCAAGCTTGCTTGTCTCATAATTCGCTAAAATTTGAATAAATCTATTACTACTTACATCTCCGATCATCACAACTGCCGATGGATCGGATATTTCCAAACTGTTCAGAGCCGCTTGGAAGAATTCTGCATTCGGCTTGCCGACAACTGTAGCTTCAACACCTGGAGCATTAAATTTGTTTTCTAGTTGTGCGGGAGAAAACCCAGGCGAATTATTATATGTTCTCCTTTCGTGGATACTTCCGGTTCGACAAAGCCCTACAGATCCTCGATCGAGCGGAAGATCTATGTGGAAATTGTAGAATAAGTCGCCTGTATTTTCCCAAGCTTACAAGAGATATCATGCGATCGACAAAACAATATTAAATGCGTTGATTTTCAGCAGCAACGACCGCATAACTATTTCATGTGCGTTTTCAGAACTCTGACCACTGTCTCATATTGCTATCACAAGTCTCTTATCGCTGATAAGGATTGCGTGCGTTTAAATGCGGCTGCCCAGGATCCGAGCCAACTTCTATCGGTTTATTATAATAATAAACAATTGTAATCGCCCAAGGAATTTTTTCCCAACCCCTCAAAATTTGATTTTTTACAATTCTAGGCACGTAGAGTACAAATATCCAATAAAAAATTTTTGTCCCTCGTCTGTACGCTCGTCAACCCATTTCTGACCAAACTTTAATAGCTACTCTTGAAATTTTCACCAAAAATCAATCTCGGTTTCACAACGGCCCAATTCTTGAACCGCATTGCTAGCTCAATTTTTAGAATTTTTGGGGGGTTTTGAGGGGGAGACAATTCGTATTTTTTCCAACATTTTCTAGAAAAAGGTGTATTTTTGGTATCATTTTCTATAGATTTTTGGACGCTCAAGCTATCACAGCTTTTGTGTGGAATTTGGGAGATTTTCAGAAATTTTAGCATGAGTTCTTGGAGCTATAAAAATTGATCTATACGCGTTGGAGTGGTCGTCAAACACTCTCTTCAGGAGTATCGTTAGGCAAAAAATTTAACTTTTAATTTGGAAATTAAGAAAAATAAAAATGATTAAATGGAATAACAAACCACTGTACAATCATTTGCAGCGTTTTTTTGTTATACACTAATGAGAACCTCCCTAACCGATTATTGGCTCTGTTTTTATTCTCGGGAAGCTGAAGAATAAACTTATCCTCAGTTTTAATTTCAGCAATATAATTTTTAGGAGATAATTGGGTTCAAAGTTACCACAAGTTATTTACCAGCCACCCAGGTTGGCAGGATTTTTTATAATCAATCCGCATTGAATGATGACTTTCTCATGAGAAGAATAAATTAATGCTTTGTTCCCAAAACGCCAAATTAACATTTATTTTCAGATTGTGTAGAAAATTGGAACTCACCTGCCGCAAACTCCAACAACTTTACAAACGGGCCTGGCCCTAGAGATAAGCCAGTAGATGTTTTATAGTAGCGGCCAGCGTGAATGGCTATCAGTCTAGCTCCATCTAGAAGGAGTCTGAAAATATCAAAAAATTAAACTAACCATTACGGAATACAGGTCGGGTACCGTAGTATTATTGGTATGGCTTAGGGTTGGGACATTGACGTTAGAAAAACATGTTTTTTGGGCATCGATGTCAATGCTTCGATGATTTTTTTTGACATTGTCGTTTTAATCCCGATTTTTTGTTTGATAGAAGTTCTGTTTTTTTCCCTTGTATAAAACATTAGTGGGGTAATTAAAACAATCCGGAAGGATTTTCTCAGTGGGTACCGGGTGTAATGCTTTGGCAACACTGGATTCAGACCTTTGAGGCAACACTGGATTCAGACCTTTTGAGTTGATACCTAAACTTAAACAGCAAAGCCTGTAATTTACAAACAAATATAAATATCGGTACTATTTTTTTTATCAATGTTGTGGACTTTCAATTTTTGAAACGTCGAACATCGATGTTGAAGCTTTGCTGTCCCAAAACTATAATATGGCTATGGAGAGAGAGCAAAGTACAGAAATATCCCTGGTTTTTAGTTTTCTTGACCGCCGGTAGACCTCGCCAGTACCAGTGTGTTGAAGACAAAATTAGTTAGTCTTTACCTTAACGCATGATTGAGATACGTCCTGTTGAATTTGTCCGGCGCCAATCCGACAACGACTGCGTCTGGTTTCCCTTCGAACGTGGACACATCTGCAAAAATTATGAGGGGCCTTAGGAGGGTTCTGAAAATAGTTTTTTGCTCGACTTTCCCACTAGATTAATGCTCATCAATCATGCTACTAATAAAATTATGATACGCACAGTTTCTAGATCACATATGAAAATAGTCCATGCAAAGTAACTTGATATTGGCCCAGTAGATACGGAGATAGTGAGATGCAAAGTGAAAGAAAAAAAACCATCGAAAATAAAAATTACTGAAACCCTAAAGAATTTAAATCTCTGCATATTAACCTGAAAAATCTTCCAAAGCAGCATCATCGATGACGAGTAACGGCTTGAGTTTTTCCCGCTTGATTAATTCTACAGCCGAATTGAGCGATGTGAAAATTTCAGACAGCTCGATTTCGAATCCAAGTTTGCGAAGGCGTTCGAACAAAACTCGACGAGACTCTTTTGTCGTGTTTGTGACGAATTTCACTTTCACTTCGGAAGCGCGAAGCCTGCAATTCAACGGGGTAAGGTTAAATTTGAAGAAGAAACTGCTCACAATGAATTGTCTGTCGCATTTTTCACTTAATTGTTGGAGTGAAGGGTAGATAAAGGCGACTCTTTCTCCATTTTTCTTGTTTGCCAAGATCTTTCGCCAGTTCGGGCATCTTCACGACTACACAGGTTATAGGGAAAATCTAGGCAAATAAAATAGAAAAAATGGAGAACGATTCACAGTAATATCTCCCCTGCACCCCAATAATCACAATGAATATTAAACAAACAGAAAAAAACTCAGGATTCGCCTGATAAAAAAGAGTTTTCTATTAACTCAATAAATAATAACGACAACAGATCAATAAAAGATCTTTAGCAGCTGCAAATTTTTCATTTTTTTGGCAACAGAGCAGAACCGAACAGGTTTTGTTGTTATCGTTATTGTTTTAGTAGAAAATCTTCTGTTCAGGAAGCAGTTTTATTGAGCATGACATTTAATTTTAAACAGTTGACCAAAAAACGTCCACCTCTAAATGCAACGCAAGATTCTATAGCAATAATTCAGAAATAAATTCCATACCCTTCTTCATCTCAATAAACATTTTGTGCTTAATATTAAAATTTTTGATCTACGTTAAAAATGCTTCACTAGCTTCTTATTGCAAATATTACAGAGACTCATACAGCGCACGTTCAATTTTCATTATTATCACATTACTTTTTCAAAGCTTCGACCGCTCTTGAAGTCGCTTGGTCCTCAACGTGCAATGTTCCGCTCAAATCGACGAGAACACCTTGCACTCCCTTTCGTCGGGACATTTATTCGGCAGAATTTTGACCAATAGTTCTCAGCTATATTTGGAAAATAATAGTACGAAGTGAGATTCTAGAAAAGAATAACGCTATTATGTTCGATCATGATAAAAGACCATTCAACAAATGGCAACATTTCATTGCTAACTTACAACCTATTTCTTTACTTTCATCAACATGCCAATAATCTATTTACACTTGAGAATTTATTACTAAAATGATTTACCAAGGTGATCGTTAACGGTGTTATCTCTTGAGTCCGGGTGATTATCTGAATGTTGTTGTTATTGCATTGTTATGACAATGTCCTAAGTTTATGTCGGACATATTGTTATTTTTATGTAGATGCCGTTGCTGCGGATACGAGTAAACATTTTTACGATTCAGAATAAGCGCGTTTTTTCATTACGAAATCGGGATTTTCGTCAACTCTCTTGCGTAAATTACTTCATAGATAACTTCGCCATTGGCAGTTCAAGTAAGATCGGAGGAAAATCACAATCCACTTTGTAGGTGACAATATTTATTGACCCAATGTTTTAAGCAACTTTGCACTAACGTCCTCCTTAATCTTATTTGTTAAGAGCTCTAAAACATTATTATTCAATTGTCGAGTTAATTAGAAAAGTGGAGTATTTCCAACAACGCTTTGCAGACACAAGATGTGTTTGGTATCTATTTATATAGATTTTTTGACACTGAATCGAATAGGACCATTGCGGGGTCGATAGCTTCAAGAGTTATCGTATCTTGCGAGTAAAATTTGGGAGCTCTTCAGAAATTTGGCACGAGGGCATATCTCGAGAAATTTTGGTGCTATAAAAATCGTGTTAAACCATTCAGCCGTAAGGTGAATAATTTAACTTTTAATCACAAAATTAAGAGAAAAAATAGAAATGATAAAAAATTACAATAGATGATGAAGTTTTCCCTTATAAGTAGTTAACAATCTGATTTTAGGTGGAAACGGTTACAAATGTTTGGAGATTTTTTTCATCACAAATGGAAGGTCTTCTTACATTATTGTTGAAGCAAAGGAGTATTAAACCGCTATTATTATTCACAATTCAACATTCTTGGTGACCCTGACTTGATGAGTCATCATCGATAATTTTCCATCTCATTTTTCAACAGTCACCTCTAGAAATATAGTTTTTGATTTACCTTGAAAAATCTAAATAATCTCAAGTGTTTACCTATTATCTAGTTCTAAATATAACGATATATTAACCCTCAACTAGGTTGAACCATAACGAGTAATAACTCTTCGGAACAATCTTTGTTAAGAATAGGATAGCTAGAGTGAAGATTCTCAAGGAGCAGAAATTACTTCAATTCTTCATATTTTTTAAATGAAGAGCCTGAAGTTGCAAGGGGCGGAGTGAAAATTCCTAAGGAATTGTCAACACTGTATAGATATTTGCATCCCGTATATCACCGCCATGACAGTCGCTATTTCATTTCAGCGTTAACATTTCCTCCGGCGCAGCGCTCGTGAGCTTATTCTCACATCAAAATGACCGCCCTGAATATGACTCAAGTTTGGCCAGGGGTTCAGGAAAATCCCCAACCATCGAAAGGCGGCGTGGTTTACCCTTGGACGAAGCTGGAGGATATTTGCAATTACAAAACATCGTCCGGAATAGCTCACCAATACCGTCGACCGCCATCTTTCTTTTACGAACGTCCCAGTCCTCCCCCCGCCCGAGATCTTGGAGAGACGGACATGTCGCTCCGGCAGGCGACTTATCGCACTACGTACGGGCACGATTTCCAATTGAAATTCAACGATGAAGACGTGATGCGCAAAGCTGACCGCCCCGCTTTCAGAAAATTCAGTTTTATGCAAACGCCGAGCGAACAGTTGAAGTTTACGAAGCGGAAGAATTTCATCAGAACGACGTCCGAATACGTTGACAAATATATGGCTTATCCAGGTAAGCTGAGCGGCTGATGGTTGTACGTGATGCAGATAAGCCGGGTCGGTTTTTATTAGCCGGCAAATCGTCAATTTTGATAGTATTAGGTTGAAATGAATTAACCGTGGATTGTGAGGGGGAGAGGAACCAGGCCGCTCATTCTCCGATTGTTTATTTTCTGGCCGAGTACTTTCGCCCGTTCGGGCATCCCGGTGGCCCCTATGCTTTGGACCCTATGGCTCCACGTTGCCTGATGATGCCCAAACAGGTGAAAGTTCTCGGCCAGAAAATAAACAATCGGAGAAGGAGCGGCCTGGATTCTCTCCATATCATCCAGAGAATGGATTAATTTTGCCACCTGTTGGCCTTTGTTGTTTTGCGATTTAATACCAACTGTGGGGTACCAAGTCCCAACAGCTTAAACCTACTCTACCGCATATTTTGTATTTTGATTTTTAAATGCCGGCAAACTCAATGTATTTGAACGCTCAAGGTCTTGAAATGTTCGGGATGGCGCTTGAATGATGCCTGATTTCTATCATGTGGGTCACATACAGTACTTCTCCTTTATCGAAATATTGTTTGCATCTAGAATGCTGAACAGAAAATAGTTAACGCTGGAGTGTCACAAGGCAGTGTGTTGGGCCCACTTCTATACCTACTGTAAACAAACGACTTTCCGGACCTAAACTGCAACAACTTTTGCTGATGACATTGCAATTCTCTCGGTTGGGGAGAGCAACATTGAATCCATCAGCAAACTAAATAGATCAATCTCCAAAATCACTGGACAGCTGAATGTAGAATCAAACTGAATGAGGCAAAGTCGGTTCGCGTTGATTACACCAACCGTAAGATCAACTGGATCACGGTTTCACTCAAAACAACGATGATTCCGTATTTGAATCATGCTAAATACCTGGGCACAACGCTGGACGCCAAGCTCAGGTGGAAAGAACACGTTAAAAAAAGGACTGGTCTTGAAATTCAGGAAAATCTACTGGCTCATCGGCCAACGATGCTTTTTAAAAATAAACTGCTTGATAAGGATACCTATCAGAAAGCTGAGAGACAAGTAGTTCGACAATTGAGGTGGTGAATATTCCATGCGAATAGGTGCTCTCTTCAGTTGGACATTTTATATGTTTCAGGAGAAGACGTGAGCGGGAGTGTTGAAGATTTCACCAGCAAAGTACACTGTCCCGTAGTCGGAGTGACAAAAGGCTACAGGCCGATGGTGCCGTTAGATGTTGAAAGCGCAGCCAAGTATATCGATCCGTACGTGTCGACAGCTCATATGGATTACAATTTCAAAACGCACGAAAGGCTGGCCAAACTCAATTCGCCCGTTTATTTTGCAAATTCAATGTACCCGCAGCCAATGACAGCCCTCCAACGCTCGCAAGCAGACGCAATTCTGTACCGGGACCGGCCCAAACGTTTAGAACCAATGGTGAGTAATATATCAAACGAATTTCTCGATTTAAACCGACCGACAAACATTCAATGATCGTTTTCTGCCTTAGATGTCAATTACTCACGAGCATTTCAAGCGGCGAATGCTCCCTGCTGATCCGCGCGCTTCCTGTACGGTTTTGCGCATGAGGCAAACGCAAGGTGACGTCATAAGGACGCCAGCAATGTACCACACCGAATACGACCATATCGGCTCCTCTTGGCATACGGATATTCTAGTTGACCATCTCTAATTGACTTGAATAAACCTCTGTGAATATCGGCCTGAGCATTTGCGCCAGTGATCGATCTTGAACGATTTGGTATAATATTTTTCTTCGTTGTTGAGAATGAGGGGGAGAAAACCATGGCGACTAGTTCTCCTGTTTTTTTATTATCAGCCTGCCAAGCACTTTCGCCCCTTTGGGCATCATCAGGGCTTCGTAGTACCATTACAAGGTATCCACGGCCATCCGCAGATGGTACAAGCATGAGGTGATTTCTTGTATTGCTGAATGATATCAGAAGCGTGTTGAGCCTTGTTGTCCCTGTGTCCCTCATCACAGATGTTTCTTCGTTGTAGTTTTGTCGCATCGATCATTCTTCAGAAAAAATTTTTTTTTTCTTGGATCAAAAAACTCCATATTAGCTGGCGCGTCAAATTATCTTCATTAGTGAAGGCAATGCTCAAAGTCGAAACAGGAAAAAACAAGTAAGACCGTTTCTTGTCTCACTTCATCATTTGTACGCTTCTTTTGGCCACTAGGAGCGTTGCTATATCTAGAACAACAAAAATTCATTATTGTAATACGCTGCAAATGATTGTACACTGGTTTATTATTCCTTTGCTTCATGATGATGTGAGAAGACCATCAATTCGTGATAGTAATTATTCCGAGCATTTGTTAATGTTCCCACCAAACAACAGATTGTTTGGATGGCAAAATTAAATTAGCAACTATTGTAATTTTAATCATTTTTATTTTTCTCAACTTTCGAATTGAAACCTACATTTTTCGCCTGATTGTACAACTGAAGTGTTTGACGAGCGTTCCAACGAGAAAAGAACGATTTTTATAGCTTTTTTTAATTTTAAATCCCCTCGAAATTTGATGTTTTAAGTTTCAAGGCACGTAGAATCCGAATATCCAATAAAAAAAATTCTGTCCGTCCGCCGTCAACACTTTTCCGACCAAACTACAGGGTGCGGCATGAAGGACAGTAGATTTTTAAAAAATCATAAAATCAGCAATTTTTATTGTAAAACAAATTTATTTACAGATTCGACTTTGTTTTCGCATTTTCGAAAGTTGTGTGGAAAATCACGTCATTTTGACGGTAACAGCATTTCCATTGACGTCTTCAAAGAAACAAGGGCCGATGACGCAAGTTTGGGATACAGCGCACCAAACTGTCACTTTTGGGCTGTGCAGAGGTCTTTCGTGTAATTGTCGCGGATTTTCAGTAGCCCAATAACGACAATTCGTTATTTCTGACAAAAATGACATAAGCGAAAACGCGGTGCTCAATAGTCCACGGCTCCATGGTTTCAACTAAAAAAAATGCTACGACCTCACGAATCAAGGCTCCCTCTCTCATATGTCGGCGTAGTAGGGGAGGAGTACTAGCCATTTCAAAAGCGTCCGTCCTTTATGCCGTATAATGGCTAAATTTTTGAAATTTTCATAAAAAATCAATCACGGTCTCACAACGGCCCAATTTTCAAACCACACTACTAGCTCAATTTTGAGGGTATTTTGGGGGGTTTTGAGGGGGAGAAAATTCATAATTTCCAAGGTTTTTCAGAAAAAGGTGTATTTGGTATCAACTTCTATAGATTTGTGGACGCCGAATCGAATGAGGCCATCGCGGGGTCGATAACTCAATTGGTTCTCAAGTTATTGCAGCTTTTGGGATGAAGTTGGGAGATTTTCAGAAATTTGGCATGGTACTTCAACTATACCGTAAGGCAAAAAATCAGATTTTAATTTGGAATCAAAGAAAAATAAAAATGATTAAAATTACAATAGTTGCTACGTAGTTTTCCTTTATAGTTACCAATCTGTTTTTCAGAGGGAACAAATCGATAGTCTTCTTAATTCTTGAAGCGAAGGAATAATAAACAATTGTACTATCATTTGCATCGTTTGTATTGGATATTCGGATTCTACATGTCATGAAACGTAAAACATCAAATTTTGAGGGGGGTAAGAATTTTTTTTCTTGGGCGATTGAAATGGTTTATTGTTGAATAATAAACCAAATGGAAATGAAGTTTATTTCCCAACAGTTTTTTGCACGACTTCTTATAACACTTTTTTTTACAGTAAAATATGAATAATTTCCAGGCATTCGTCTGTTCTCATTTCCTTTCAAAGAGGAGTCATCCAACTTAATAGCTTGATACATTGGTCATCGCTTCTATCGAAGCTCGATTGCTCACGATGTATTAAAATTTGTTATTTGACCGTTGTCGGCTGAGTAAAGCCGTAAACTGATGAAATTTTTTTCATGTTCCCTTTGTAACAAAACCGAGGTGATATAATTATGTTCGATGGCGAGCACCAGTTTATAAACCAGGATCGCGAGCCAGTTCTCATTCTCGAATTTCATCAACTGATCTGTTTCCATCAACGGCTCTGAGGTATAATCATATTTACACTAGAGTTAACGTCATATTGCACCTATTTGTATTTGCTGACATTTAAATCTCCCTTCGCCAAAGTAATTGCTTTATTTTTCGACGAATTTTCCAACCGTTAGGCGTTCAATCTAAGTAAAAATATTACTAATACCACAAAGAAAAATATTGATACTTTCGGGAATGTTGGAGAGATCCAACGCCGTCCTTACAATTAAATTAAATAGTTGCGCGTAGTATTGTAATATTGTTGAGTGTCGTATTTTCAAGCGGATTTTTTTTTTTTGTAAGATCCTTGAATAATTAATTTTTTTGATTCTATTTTGGTTTATTATTCAATAATAAACAATTGTAATCGCCCAAGAAAAAAATGTTCTAAACCCCCTCAAAATTTGATGTTCAACAAGGCATGTAGAATCCGAATATCCAATAAAAATTTGCCCTTTTCGGCCAAACTGTAATAGCTAAATTCTTGAAATTTTCACCAAAAATCAATCTCGGTCCTACGACGGCCCAATTCTTGAACCACATTGCTAGCTTAATTTTGAGGGTATTTATGAGGGGTTTTGAGGGGGAGAAAATTCGTATATTCCAAGGTTTTTCAGAAAAATGTGTATTGGAAATCAATTTCTATAGATTTTTGAACGCTGAATCGAATGAGACCATCGCGGGGTCGATAGCTTTATTGGTTCTCGAGCTATCGCAGCTTTTGTGTCGACTTTGGGAGATTTCCAGAAATTTGGCATGACGGTATAACTCGAGAGTTCTTGGAGCTATAAAAATCGTTCTATACTCGTTAGAATGCTCGTCGAACACTCTATTCAACTATACAGTAAGGCGAAAATTCCAAATTTTAATTAGGAAATTAAGAAAAATAAAAATGATTAAAATGACAATAATTGCTACGGAGTTTTCCCCTTAAGTTACCATCTGTTTTTCGGTGGGAACGTTCACAAATGTTCGGAATAATTAAAATCACAAATGGATAGTCTTCTTAAATCATTATTGATGCGAAGGAATAATAAACCGCTGTACAGTTTGCAGCGTTTTTTTTTTTTTTTTTTTTTTTTTTTTTTTTTTTTTTTTTTTTTTTTTTTTTTTTTTTACAGACAAGGCGAAGATTCGCATCAATAAATGTCAATAGTTTCATCCCGTTACCAGGTGCAATTTAATCCTCAACGATCGTTAAAAAATAAATAGCAATTATTCGCAAATTGACAGAACGTTGTCGATTCAAGCACGCCGATTATATTTTTCCGTTTTCCAGCTTCATTCGCCAATATGCTGAAATTCGCAAATACAGCGCTGCTCTGCTCAGTCGTAGCGTTGTACTTTTCGGCCTGCTTCGCTGAGGATGCGACGCCTGAATGGGCCGCACAAAATACGACGGCCGCTATTCAACTCATTAACGAGGTATTTTACGATGTGCGAATAGTTTAATTCTCCTAAAGGCGAACTCGCGAGAGAAAACGACAATCTGACAAAGAGAAGGCAAATTTTCGCATTTTACACACATTATTGAGATTCACGTGGTATAAAATACCGACAATTTGGCGAGTTCCTTGGCTGATTATGAAATCATATCTTCTTTTGGGTGCCGCACTCTTTCTGATATTGTCAGGATGAGGGGGAGATTGAGATGGCGACTTTTTCTCCATATTTTTATTCCTCGGTTGGGACATCAACAATAGAAAAACATTGATGTTTAACATGGATGTCTTCGATGTTTTTTGAACTCGAGGTAGTAGTCCCGTTTTTTTTTCAAATAGTCTTTTTTTTTCTTGTGTATAAAACATCCGAGGGGTTATTAAAACAATCCGTAAGAAAGTTGCGAGAATTTTTTTATTTATTTTCTCAGTGGGTACCGGGTGTAATGCTTTGGCAACACTGGTTTCAGTGTAACCTTTTGAGTTGAACTAACAAATGAAAAGATCGGTATTTTTTATAGATTATTTTGTGAGTGAATAAAACACTAACAAAATGTTTAAACATCGAACATCGATGTTGAAGCTTCGATGTCCAAAGCCTAGAATCAAGTCAGCTGTGCAACCACTGCTGACTAGATTTCCATGAAAATTTGAAAACTTTACTTGGAAGTTCTCTCTGGTCCATGTTTTCATTTTTCTGGAGTGTAATCACCTTCAGTTGCACTAATTGTAGGCTATTAAGCCAATTTACGTTGCAGATAATCGATGAAATGAAAACGACACTCGGAAGCAGCACGCTCTCAAAGGCCGATATGTTCGGCGCTAAGGAAGATTTAAGGAATGTCATTCTCCTGCTTAGAGCGCATACAGGTAAAACGTTGAACTGTTTCTTCCCACTAGAAACAGGTGGTTTTGGAAAAAAAACAATATTGGTAGAGTCCACGGGCGGGAAAACTCATTCAGTGTGCAATCAGCAGCCGAAATTTTACTACTAATAGAAAAATGAGAATTAGGCCAGTAAAATCATAACATGTAAGCAATACAGAGCAGCACTGCAGCAGGCAACGGGGGCACCAAAACAACAAGATGAAGCTGAAGCAGCACAAGTTCAACATGGAACTTAATAAAGCTAATAACAGCATCTTTAGATAAACCAGTGTTGCCGAGTACCTTTCAATAAATCCCCCCTGAACAGAGTTGAAAAATTCCCCGAATTGAAGAAAAAAATCCCCTGAAAAATCTCCCAAAAATATCCAGGAGAGCATAAACCTTGAATCTCTTGACCTTCTTTATATTCCGTACAAAAAAACCTCTAAGTTCCACTTTGAAATGTCGACCCATCAAATGGCGCTATCCGATGCGATTTTTTTTATTCATGGGATTTCTGGGGATTTCCAAAAAGACATTTTAGTTTACGAGGACCTGCTATATTTCCAAAGGCGAATAGCTCAGACTCATTCGGATCCTCTAACGTGTTTCAGATTTGATTGCGAGTAAGTTCAACGGAGGTCTCCCGCCGGCAGTTCACAAAATGTTGGAAGAGGCCGACATGAAGTACAGCAGTATAAAAAAAATGTACGTAGAGAAGTTGGAACATATTAATAAAATGGAACCGGCAGCCAACTGAAACGTTCAACTTGCATTTCGAAATGATAAATGAAAATTACTGGCGAATTATAATAATTATGAGCGTATAATGGTTTTTTTTTTTTTGTAATATATTTTTCACTTTATTATGGGCCCTAAATCCTACCCCGATCTCTTTTTTATTTGCTTTTCTTCTTGTAAATGTAGAGCGAAGTTGAGCGATTATTTTCATGTATACAATTTGAGCACCCCAACTTCTCTTGATAGTCGAGTGGACATAAATATAACATGCTTCGCTTACGCAACAATGGTGCAGACTTTTTTTTTACCATGTGAGCATAATAAGAACTGCGAGAATATAATATTTTTTAAATTAGATTCTTCAGTTTTTATCACGGGTCTGATTTCATTCGCACCTGCGCTATCGGGATGGTAAATTCGTTTTTTTCAAGGTACCAAAATGTTTTAATAAATATTTGAAGTCCAAGTTTAAACCATATCGTGGTAATAAGTTGAGGTGAGATGAGTACGAGGATTTAAAAAAAAGTATAGGGATACAGGGCCCTGTATATTTCTCCCCTTTTTTTGTTTAAAAAAACGCCCGATTTTCCCTCTTTTCTAGCCAAGGTTTCCCCCAAATCTCCACTTCAGACCTGGCAACACTGTTCAGTGATCTTAGTGAGAAAACGCTGTCAGCCAGCTGGAGAGCGACTCCCTTCGAACACGAAAATGGGGAAGGATTTAGGGATAAGCGTTATTTTGTCTTCATTTTGAGGGAGTTTGCCCCCAAAAAGGGGAGACTTGGCAACACGCAGTGTTGCCAGGTCCCAACCTGTGGTTTGAGGGAACCCTCGACAAGAAAAAGGGGAAAATGGGTATTTTTTCAAGCGAAAATAAGGGAGCTTTGGGGATTTTTAGCTCAAGTGAAGCCTGATTCTAGCGACATCAAAATAGACTCTGCTCATCAATATTGTGCAAAAAAAAGGCTCTTCAATATTTTGCAATGCTTAGAAGAATTTCGGGCGAATTGTAAAATTTATGTACATTGTTCGATATTTGGAGTGAAAATGAGGAACCGACAAATTCTTGCATAATATCTCTTAGTAAACAATTTTTAACAAGCGGCTGAATATGGGAATTTTTCATGATGCAATAGGTAATGAAAAAAATAAAAACTAATAGCTGATAAAAACAAAGAACAAAAATAAAGAATAGAATATAGAAAAATAAAAAAATTAATTACCAGAATTTTCACTTTTTATACAAAAGAAGGTGAGCGAAAAATGAGATTGAGGGAGGATTTGGGGAAAAGGGAGAAGAGTAATTGTGTCTACGTTTTGGGGGAGTTTTTCCTCAAAAAGGGGGGACATGGCAACACTGACAAGACTGCTACAATCCAATACACCATGGCTACAATTGACCAGGTAACGTACGACCCGGAAAAAATCAGTGTTGCCACAACACCCTAACCAACCTTCCCTGCAAGTTTCAGATTTTTCCCATGCTTAAAGTTGGTTCATAAAATAGGGGAATGGAACTTTTGGTGACACCCTCGTATTTCAAGGTTTGCAGGGCTTCTCGTTGTGAACTGGCTGTACTACATTTGAAAGAGGTCAGATCCCAAAGGCCCTCGGGCTAGATATAACGTCTCCTCCAGCCCCAAGGCGTTTTCTTAGCCCTGCTTATTAATTTTTGGCAACACCGGCTACATAGCTGGGTTACAAACCCAAGCCTTACAGAGTTGTAACGGACAACTTAACTGTTTCCACTGCGGAAGCTGGCTCCTTTTCTCAAACTTACTTCACGGGAGAATCCAAGGTGTGTGTAGTCAGTTGGTGTTTCATTTGTTTTCACGATCATTTTACAAATCAATAGAGCCTTTTGTATTGTAGCTACAACTTGGTAAAGGAACTGTAATAAATTACGCTAACCAGGGCAGGGTAATTATGTTGCCCAAATCAAGTGGTAACCCTGCGTGGAAATGTCGTTAACACTGTACCTGCTCTGAGATTGATTACATTGTTATCTATCGCCTTGTGCTCGTATTCAATTCACCCCTGAAATCTATATTATAGTATTTAGTATTATTATAATGTAGTAATACCTTACACCTTTAAGAGCTAAGAATCACTAAAGTAGTAAGCTTGCATTCTAATAACTAGGATAACAGCTACAATTTACTTGGCAATAAGATTTGTAATCATTCAGGAGCAAAGATATTCCATCGTTTGCAGACCATGATCGCTTCGAGTTTTTGCGAATCCCTCGGTAAAGTATTCGATTCAGACACAATCCAGACAATTTAGGAAAATGAACTGAGTACACAGAAATATGAACGAAGCTTTTAATTGGGTACGTTATGAAGGACAAAATTTCCAATTTCAACGCACCGTTATTTTGGAATTGACATTGTTTACTCGCCAAGATCCTGCGGATTGTTCCGACTTTCATTAACATTCAAGTTGGATGATATGGAGCAAATCCGAACCTTCTCCAACAAGACAGCCGGAGGGACATTTTTCACCCTTATAGCACCTCACATTGTTTCTTCCCGAATCGGTGTCAGTCTCGAGCTTGGGTTTTGAAAGATGATCCAAGGGGTCAGCATCCTGGTCTCTCTGGTGGAAGGGGTAATCAAAATGGTATCTCTGGTGGGAGGGGTAATCAAAATGGTATCTCTGGTGGGAGGGGTAATCAAAATGGTATCTCTGGTGGATGGGGTAATCGAAATGGTCTTCCTGGTGGATGGGGTAATCAAAATGGTCTTCCTGGTGGATGGGGTAATCAAAATGGTCTACCTGATGGCAGGGGTAATGATGGTCTTCGTGACTGAAGGGGTGATCAAGATGGTCTCTCTGATGGCAGGGGTAATCAAGATGATGTTCGTGACTGAAGGGGTTATCTTCCTGGTGTTCCAAATCGAAGTGGTTAGCATCCTGTTGTCCCAAATCGAAGGGGTTATAATCAGGTTTGCAATGATGGCATCGTTGTTCATTCAGGCCTTCTTCTTGTAACGGTGATCTGTGGAGGTGTTTTTCACTCAACAGTCCTTCTGGAAAAACAGGGCGGTAGGGATTATTAGAGCTTGGATAGTCGTGCCAATCATGGGGCACGACAAAGGCGGACGAAAAGCCAAGCAACACCGCCAGGACGGCACTGCCTGATAGAAGAACCGTGCAGGAATACATTGCTGTCGTTACTGAATGACAAGCAAGCGAAAATCTTCCTATTTATACTGAAATTGGGGCCCCTTAACAAGCGAACGCGAATATTGCTCATTGTTCCAATTCATTGCTGTAATTTGAACTGCGGGGCGATAATATTTTTAGTGATTTAGATCATTTCTATTCGCAGATGTCGGCTGAGAAATTTTACCGATAATTTGACATCTAATCAACTGTAAGAATCATTTAGAGGGGAATTTTCGAAAAGGAAGTACAACTTGTACCCATTAGAATAAGGGAAATACTCGAAGGAGCTGATTTTCGAAAATTGCATTCAATGCTCGCTCTTTGACAATTTATTGTCAACCTCTTGAATAGTAGTGCTTGTTGCAGGAACAAGTTCAAGCATTAATGATCCAACAGCTCGTGGACTAAGTAAGGATTAAAGGGGAGATTTTTCCTCGAATCTGTTCTTGGAGTTCCTTTTTTTTTAATGGACAATATTTGTCCACCCAGAGACGTTGCGAGGAAGTGAACAAGTCTGAATTCGTCCAAGTTTGTCGAGGTAAAACTCAGAAATTCACAATGACGATAATTCGCGTCCGGTGCGATCTTGAGAAGCGTCGCAGGTGCAACCTGCTCGTTCGGTTTGTAGAAAACAACCGCTCTCACGTGAAAAAACTAAACCAGTCTCATGTTCACCTTTGGTGGACTAAATACAGCTATCTGACACGGCAATCATGGCAAGGTAAAAGGGACGACAAGCCAAGCAACCCAATTGAAACACTGCCCAATACAAGAACCATGAAAGATTTCATTGCTGCTGTTACTGAAGTGACTAACTTAAGAAAACCTTCATTTTTATACCCTATGCAAGCGGACGCAATTACCGCTTCATTGTTCCAATTTATCGCTGTAATTTGAACTGCTGAGCAATCAACTAATTTGTGATCTAGTTAATTCCTATTTACAGTCGTCGGCTGCGGAATTTTACTGACAAATCGGAAGCGAAAATAGTGGCAATGTGGAGGAAAAATTGTCAATTATGTTTTCGTGCAGAATTGACTCGGGTCATTTGATAAGACGAGAGAAGGAAGCAATTTTCACACGACCAAGCCATTTTTAAACCGAAGAAAATCCGGTTTGGTATTCCATGATCCTATGGAAGCCAGCGTGCGTAATATTGAGACTGCAAGTCTTGAATTTACGGCATCGGTCCAAACCAACCGAGGAGATGGGGTCTACGGAACCTTTGAACTGTCTTACTGAGAAATTGAAGTGTAATTTAGTCATTGATCAGGATAGAGGTAATACTAAAGCCAGATATCTCCTTCGCCAAGCTTCTGGAAAATTTATTTCCTTCCTCAGGGCTTTTTCCGAAAGCTCGGCGAAGGAGTTATCTGGCTTTGGTATGAACTCTATCCTGATCAATGACAACTAATAATAAACTAAAGAAAAAATAAATGAAGTGAAGACAAAATCGGGCAATTGAAAATAATTATCCAGAAAAAACAGAAAACCCTCAAAAACTGTACCATACCCCGGTTTACGGAATGTAAGTTAGTGGTCGACGAAATTATTATGAAACACGTTAGTAGCGTTTTCTTTTATTAAAAATAGAGAGCGCTCGCTTTCTAAGATGTCCAAAGCCCAAGAACGTGAGTCTAAATGAACGCAAGATGATGCTAACGTTCAAACGTCGCTAGATCAATTTCACAGTGTCACATAACAGCTCTTGGCACCTGGCATTGTCTCACCAGTATTTTTACTTGAACTGACACGCGTCTGATAATTTGTTGTTGCGTTCAACTCAATCGACACCATCAGAAATCGATAGAAGATATTTTAACGTTATGGTTTTAATATTTACTTATTATCTATTTATTTAATGAGCATTTTTTTTTCTTTTAGTTAAGTACTTCTGTTATTTTGTTCTAAAACCGAATTGATTTTTTTTTTGTAGTACCTATCTTTTATTCATAATGGAAACAAAAGGATAACTATTTTATTTCTTTGTATATTCTTCAATAATTAACCATTGTAATTGCCTAGGATTTTTTTTTCAATCCCCCTCTCAAAATGTAGTGTCACTCCACCGTCTTTTCACTTTCATGAAGAAACTATAACAGCTAAATTCTTGAAATTCACACCGAAAATAATTCTTGGTCTGAAGATGGCTCAATTATTTAGCAAAATCGATTGAATTCTCTTTTTCATTTTTTTAAACATAAATATTTGTGTTAGATATTAATTTCTATCGATTTGTTGACGCTGGATTAAATGAGAAGTCGTTTTTAACCCTCCACCCCTCAAAATTTGACGTTTTACGTTTCAACAATTTAAAAAATCCGAATATAAAAAAATCTTTTTAAAAAAAAATAGGAAATTGTTGAAATTTTTTTTGGTAAATGAACTATTTTGATTATTTGTAAACGTTTCCGCCTAACTTATTGGTAACTATAAGGCCAAATTCCATGGCAACTAATTTCAATTTTTCCTAATTTTCGAATTATTAACTTTTTGCGGCACAGCGAAAACGATTTTAACGAATTAATATATTATAACGATTTTTAAAGCTCCAAAAACTCCCGAGTTCCAACTGCCAAATTTCTCAAAGGCTCGAAAATTGAACACCAAAACTGTCGTAATTCGAGAGCAATAAAGCAATCGTAACGGAGATTGATTAGCAGTAATAACTTGAAATGCCAAAAACTTGAACGGGCAACCTGAGTCGACGGTGTAAAATTGGCGATGAAAATTAATTTGAAATTATCCCATTGTATGCGACAATAAACTATAGACGGTTTCATTGATCGAATTCAAGTTGAATAATAAGGCTGAATTTTTGCTTCAATCGTTTCTCGAACAAGGGATTTCAATTGTGCAGTTAATCGCGATAAATTATCAGCGAAGAATTGCAAAATCGATCGTTCAAAATTGGCGGCATTATTGAATTTTAATTAGTTCACCGATCAATGATCGGACTGACAGTTTTGCTCTTCTGTAATAAAACCGCCATGAAGTTCAACTGGGAATGAAATAAACTTAATTAAAATTCGACTGGAGCGACTGAGAATAAAATGGAGGTAGCACACAGCTGAGGAAGCAGTGTTGCCAGATCAAAATTCGACTTTTCGTAGCCGAAGATGGCATTTCTGTAGATTTACATTAAATTTCCGTAGTCGTTTTGAAAGATTGATAGAAAAGTCAATATATAAATTTTCACAGAAAAATTTAATCAGGACAAGGGAAAAAACCAGTGGTGTGCATGACACAGTACTTCCACGTTTGATTGGGTAACAGAGATAACAATCATAAAATCACGAAGCTCCTACTAAGGGCGCACTCTACAATTGTTATCGAAAAATGATACACGAGAACCCAAAAATAGAAAAACGTACGAATTGGTTTAATAATGCAGAAGTGCAGTACGTGAGGCCTAACATAAAGACGCAAGGCGAGTTTTGTAAAATGGGATAATTTCTATGAACTTCCAGCGTCAAAGATATTTATTTCTGACGGTTTTTTCAAGATGGTGGACAAAGCAAGGGGCTTGGGATGAAGGAAACATGGATTATTAATTACCTAATGGTCCTAAGCAGTATCCAAAAATAAAAATCCCGCATTCGATGCAAAGAGAACCTCTTTTTTAGCCTCTTGACTGGACTATAGATGGAAACCTTCACAAATTTTCTTACAAGTAATGATCACGAATGGATGGTCAATTGAAATAATTTCTGCTAATAAAAAAAATGATATTTCGAAAAAAATTTTTGTAGGGGATATTGCCTCATCTACAGTGGCCAATTTCAGCTTTAAAACACGAAAATCGGTCCACTGGTGTGCCTGAAATTTACAGAAAACCTCCAAAAAACGTGAGCCTAACGCCCTTAAATCATAATTGAAGCTAAATAAATAATAAAGCACTGTACAATCATTTGCAGCGTTATCATCAGGTTCACAAATCGTTCTTTCGCGTTGTTTGCTATTTTCGTCATTTTTGCGCACAATGGATGTCGAAATGGATTTCCCCACTTTTGGCATGAAAAACGGTCTAATTCTTCTAAAAATAAAATTATCAACAACGAAATAAGGCAGAAACCTCGTGAAAAATTTCCCTCATTCTTCGACTAGAATGTTTCCAAAGTTTGTTCGTTCCTATTCGAAAATGTAAAACCATTTTTTTCGAGAAAAAATCGTAACTTGCGAGACTCGTTCTTCAAAGTTCTGTGTCGAAGGAAGGGCTACCAACCCAACCCTCCGGCTCACTTTCCTCACCCTCAACAATCATTAATAATTGACGCAAAGGAATATAAAGCGCTGTACAATCGTTTCCAGTGTTTTATTTTTTTGGATCCTCTTGCTGTAAAAATGATTGATTTCGAATAGCCTTTGCCGTATCGTTAGGCTCACACACTGTAACTCAGTGTCAACTCTTGCCAATATTTTCGGTTTATGGGACTCCTGGCTGGTTCAATAAAAAATAATACTGATATATAACTTGATATATAACTTGATATAATAATATAAAAATTAATATTATAATGATATATAACTTTTTTTTTTTTTTTTTTTTTTTTTTTTTTTGTTAGTAAATTGCAGGTTTTGCAGTTAAGTTATCAACTCAAAAGGTGAAACTGAAACCAGTGTTGCCAAAACCTTAAACTCGGTATCCGCTGAGAAAATAAATAGAAGATTCCCACAATTTTCTTCCGGATTGTTTTAATAACCCCACGGCCGTTTCATACACAAGAAAAAACAGAGCTTATTTTGAGAAAAAGAAACGGGATTGAATTGCTGATGTCAAAAAATCATCGAAGCATCGACATCGAGTTCCAAAAACATCGAAGCCTAGACATCGATGTTAAACATAGATGTTTTTCTAACATCGATGTCGATGTCCCACCCTAATCTTCGGCCATTGGACGTTTTCAAAATGCTCAACCCCCGAAACAGGCTTGCCACTACTATTTTTTCCATCAATTTGCTCAGTCCTAGGAATGAGCAATTTTTTTTCGGTCATTGGGCGTTTTCACCTATTGCGTACAACATAAATATATACTTTTTCAACAATCTTCAAATTCCATCATGTTGAGTAAGGCTCATACCTGCAAGACACATAGCTAGCTTGCATTCCAATAACCAAACTCATTCGGCAATGAGACTTTTAATAATCCAGAAGCAGATATTTTATTATCGCTTCGAGTCTTTCCAACTAATTGAGCGAAAATATTCGAGACAAATAAGGAACACGAAATAATTTCACGCAGAAATGAACAAAGATTTTATTGCATACGTTTTGTAGGACAACATTTCAAATTTGGAACTGTGATAGTTAACACTGATTCTGCACGACTATCATATACATTAATGAATATAATGTCTTGAATGTTTGTGTTCACCTCGTTTGACGAAATTCATGAGGGTTTCTTTATCAGAGTACCTTACTTTGTTGTGTTTCAAATGAGAGTGTTCCTCATGATGGAAGTGACCTGAGCTGTGATGGGGCGGTTCATAAAAGTCTTCTTCGCCACTGATGATTGGAACAGGTTGTGACTCCATACATTCGACTTTGTGAACACAATATTGTCCACTTAGTGGATCA
Source organism: Tupiocoris notatus (assembly GCA_037159825.1). Classification (NCBI taxonomy): domain Eukaryota; kingdom Metazoa; phylum Arthropoda; class Insecta; order Hemiptera; family Miridae; genus Tupiocoris; species Tupiocoris notatus. The sequence continues at coordinate 39,592 of JASJUZ010000038.1, read as the reverse complement.
CGATATTGCCGATTCCAATCGTCATGGTGTTCACACGATGATCCGGGCAAGTGTTCACCATGACCGAACCTATTGTGCAACGGTCTTCCAAAATGAGGGTGGTCGGTATTATAAGACCGCGTATGCTCATTTATTGAGTGCCAATCATCGTGCGGGACATGAGCGGACGACAAGCCAAGAAACGCCGACACGACTGCACAGCACAAGAGGAGAACCATGAAGGATTTCATTGATACTGCACGTTACCGAAGTGACGATCTTCAGAAAATCTTCCCATTTATACTGAAACCGGGGCCCCTTAACAAGCGAATATTGCTCATTGTTCCAATTCTTCGCTGTAATTTGAACTGCGGGGCGATCAATTTTCAGCGATTTAGATAATTTCTATCAGCCGATGTCAGCTGAGACATTTTATCGATAATTTGATAGCTAACCAATTATATAGAGAGGGGTTATTTAGTAGGAAACCCTCGTAGAATGAAATAACAACCTAAAGAAGCTGATTTTCGGGAAATAGCGTTCAACGTACACTCTTTGACAAATCTCAATACCTGTCATGGCAACATTTTGAATAATTAACCCACTTTAAAAGGAGGAGGTTACTATGATTGACTTGATTGCAATCTCCCAAGAAAAATGTTCTAACCCTCCTCAAAATTTGATGTTTTACGTTTCAAGGCATGTAGAATTTGAATATCCAATAAAAAAATCTGTCTGTCCGCTGACAACACTTTTCGGGCCAAACTATGATAGCTACATTTTTGAAATTTTCATCAAAAATCAATCTCGGTCTCACAATGGTCCAATTATTGAACCACATTGATAGCTCAATTTTGAGGGTATTTTTGGGGGGTTATGTGGGGGAGAAAATGCATATTTTCCAAGGTTTTTCAGAAAAATATGTATTTGGTATCAATTTCTATAGATTTTTGGACGCTGAATCGAATGAGAGCATCGTGGGATCGATAGCTTTATTGGTTCTCGAGTTATTGTAGCTTTTGTGTTGAATTTGGGAGCTTTTCAGAAATTTGGCACGAGGATATAACTCGAGAGTTCTTGGAGCTATAAAAACCGTTCTATACTTGAGAATAGAAGAAAAACCACAAGGCTGAAACTTTTTTCGCAAAACGGCTAAAAAACAGATAATTTTTAGTAATTAGTTGCAACCAGGGCCAAATCATGAGTTTCCCACCATATTTATAGAGTGAAAAACCGTCATCCGCCTTGTGAGGGCGTTTCTGGTATTGCTGGCTCCTCGGAATAGACTTTATTTGGTCTATGAACGTGAGAATGTTTTCCCCAAGAAACTATTCAATGACGAAAAACGAAAACGATGGGGAACGAAAAACGGGACGACGATACGGTACTTGGGAAAGCAGAGTGCTCGAGACACAGGAAAAACCACATGTGAGCCACTGGTTGCATAATATAATCACAAGAAAGAAGGATGAGACGGAAGGTGCCAGTGATTTATTCGGCAGTTCAAGCTGGATTGATTTTGATTGTATAAGCTGGTCCTTGAAAGCTAATATCCTTTCCGAAACGTTTCACGCCACAAGACGTTGGACGACATACGAGACCGGCGGACAAATAGGATCTTTGAATCCTGACAGTATTTTTAACAGGACACTACCCGCTGATATCTCAACATGTGCATGTCTGAAGATGTCAGTCAACGATTCTGCCCGGAGGAGAAGGAGACGGAACACATCCTGTCACTGCCTAGCGGTTGTAGCCAAAGGATTCTGGTGTCTTTCACAGGAGTTCCCTGAACCCCATCATATCTCTAGTGCTGCCGCGAAGGACATCCTAGCAAGGAAGGCTAAGATGCCGGTTACTAAGAAGGTGCTAGATCAAAATACACCTACTAGAAGGTACACCTCAGACTAGAAAAACCAAGGAGGTGCTGAGGCCAACGGAAGTCAACCTATAACCAAACCTATTAACCAACTTACTCACAAAAGAACCCAAAATTCTCAATTTAGAGAGAAAACAGAATAGAAATGCGCCATTTATCGACAAGATAATGGGAACTGATTCGGATGAGACCAGCCCTGCTTCCCAAAGACTTATGAGACGTTTCAAGCAATTTATTGCAAAAGTAATTAAAAACGGCAATAATTAGACACATCAGATGTTGTTCGTTTCATTTATGTCCCGATTGTTCTCGTCGAACAATCAATCGCAACACGAGGGACAAGATAAGGCAAGATTTTGTAGGTTTCCTTTTATTTGCGACTAGCTTCAGTTTTACACGAGTCTTGCTATTTTCGTTCGTTTTATTGTTGTCAAAATTCGAGAGAGACTCTTCTGGTTCCATGAGCTGATTTCAAGCGATCCACCAATATGTGCTCTTCTCATATTTAATTTCAAAAATTTCAGACTGTGGCTTGTTGAACTTCCCATGATATTCCCATCCGATTGAGGTTTGCGGAAGCCAAAATTAACCGTTACAACAAAACTTTACATCAAAGTCAACTACTAATTAAACTTACATAGAGATTTTAATTTATAGTAAAAGAACAACTTACCTTTCAAGCTTCGCCGGGGAACAAAACTTCAAATAGACTAGACGAGTTACACCTCAAAACAATGCTTTTGCCACCTACTTTTCACCGCCACTTTTCCGCTACCCAATGGCCAAAAAAATGTACTCATTCCTAGGACTGAGCAAATGAAAATGCTTAATCCGGATAGTTCAATCATCAAATTGATAGAAAAAATGGGAGTGGCAAACCTGTTCAGGGATGGAATATTTTGGAAACGTCCAATGGCTGAAGAAAATGCACATTTCTCCGAAATAATGCTCAGTGGCATAAACGTCCTTATCAAACTCTCAAAAATGTCACAATGTACCCTGTGAGCCCTTATCTTGGCAATGTATCCTCAGAGATACATCCATCTTTGAACGCCTAATCAACAGTCCCAAACTGTGATTTTTTGTTAACTTTTTTCTGGACAGTGGCAACACTGTAGATTGTATAGAACCAGCTGAAAGTGATTCAAAGTTCGATCATGTAGTTACATGATTTTTAACAAGAAAACAAATTGCGGACCTGTTCTTGGAAATCGTCTCAAATTCGCTCTTTTCAAGGCACGTTTTGAATAAATTCTAGATTATTGTGGCTCCATATTTTTTTCTAGTTACATAAGTTATTCAAGAACACGCTGGAACAGTTAGATCAAGGAAATAACCCGATGAGGATTCAGAAGGTTGGAATATCTGCATGTATCTTCAGAGATACAGTGCCAAGATTGCTGTAAAAAGCGGCTTTCCTCCTAGACGTGATGGTTTTTGCATTTTTCAGCGTGATATATTATTATTCTTCCAATATTTTTATTTTTCTCCTTTTTAAATGTTTTTATTTATTTTAAATATTTTTGTTAGATGTACAAACTCGCTCAGAGTTTCTGCTCACACTACTTCCAAGGCTCCACTGTCAGAGGTTCCCTTCGTGCCAAGTCAAGGAGAGGAACTCCTCGAGGGGAGGAAAATAATGTAACAAAGCTTTGAAGTATTGTTTCTTTTGAATTTTGCCGCATTTCACGGTTTATTCAAATTTTACCTAGCACTTGATGGTTTGAAGTCCTCTTCATTGTTCAGTTTTACAAGTTTTGATTTTTTCATTGGAACATTACAACGATTTTCTATGTATGAGAACTATTCTTTTGGATAAGTTAGTTTGCTAAGCTGCAATTGTGATTTAAAATGTTTATAGCTACTTATTTCAAGTTGGAAATCTTTTTTGTTTCCTTGTCATGACCTAAAGATTGAGCTGAAGATTTGTCGAAAAGTCGAGTGAGACTGCTTTTTGATAATTGAATAGAAAATTAAAGACTATAGTGAGATTTGTATTAATAACTATTTATTTATAATTTTATTTAATTTTTTCTTTACATTGCTTTAGAAAAAGCCAATGAAACTTGTAATAAAAATGTTGAAACTTAATACATTTGTGTTTTTTTTTTCAATAAAATATTTCAAGTTAAGTGCGTGTATAAACAGAACCTTGAAACTAGAGGTGGGCGTTTTTTTGTGAACTGTTTAAAATAACATGCTGACTAGAAAGAAAAAAACGAAGAAGCCGTTTTTCGGTTAGCGGATTATTAGTAAAATAAAAACAGAACGATCTCTCCACGAACAAAACGTTTCTATATTTTTTCCATCCATCAACGTAAACTTGGAACTTTTTCTCAATTACAGTCAGTAAATTTATTCAGTATAAAGACACGAAATTCACTTAGGTAGTTTCTCAAGACAGTCTCGCCAACAATCATGAATCTTCCGGAACAGACTGTCGCCGTGTTTTTCTCCCCCTCAACCTCAACAGTGAAGAATGATCGATGCGACAAAACAACAACGAAGAAGTCCTAGTTTTGAGCATTTCCATTTGCTCAGTCCTATAGGAATTTAGGAATGAGTAAATTGGCGCTAAGTTAGCCTCTTGCGTCCAGCCCCGGATACCACAAGCAAGACCGCTAGGTGGAGCGGGCTTTAGTATGCATGAAATACGAAGGCGCTTGGGATAACCTTCTCAACCCGCCTGACCACTCAGGCAATTGTCCCTGCCCCCCCTACCCGGCTATGGAGCACATCCCGGCACATCTTCTACAGTATGCCCTTCTTGATCCGGTGGCTGCCCGAGGACATGAGACAGATGAATGGATATACGCGAAATAAGTACAAAAAAAAGGTTTTTTCATGGTTGATATGTAATGGAGAGCTTAATTACACGTCTGTATTAAGAAGTATATAAATATGTATCTAAATAATAGAAGGCCACTAGCGCACTTTATTTTCTCTGCTGTGTAAGAACCGCTTCCGTTAACTTTTGTTGTTTTTTAATTTAATTTCTGACTGTCAGATCTGTCAAGAGGTTTTCCTAATTAATTTTTTTTTTTTTCTCGCTATCCTATGTTTCTGAAGTGTAAAATGCAGAACTGCTGAGCAACGCCCCCAGTCCGCACAAGAGATTTCTCTTATGGTACTGGGGTATATTCCACTGTGCGACCCTTTGTAAATTTTATTTTGTGTCATTTCTCGGAATAAACTCATTCATTCATTCATAAGTTAGCCCCGTCTCGAATGGAGCTTCGATTATTCTAATCGATTGCACCATCTCGAAAAAGTGCTGTGATGCGGGACTGGTATCAAAACAGGAGCGATTCTGTCACCTACGTTTTCACACTAGTTTCCACTAATAAAATAGGAAAATTCTCGCTCTATCGTACGGGAAAGCTAAAGAAAAACTATTACGATTAAAAATATGAGAAAAAGGGAACTATGTAATAATGTTTCGGCCACTGGGCGTTTTCACCTGTCGGGTACAACATGTACAAAACCAATAACTACTTGAACACTATCACTCGCACCGGTCATAAAATTCGACTGCAAAACAATACCCGAACAATAACATTCAACGATAATCCAGTACAACTAACACTCTCTCGGGATCCCGATCTGATCTCGAGCCTCCGCCCGGAATTCATTTTAGGTTCTTCTTTCGTGAGCATACTCACGACTTATCGAAGGCTCACTACTTTAACGAAACGTCATTTTTTGCAAAATTCGGAACGCAAACGCTGCATCGAGAACACGGCATGAGAATCGTGAAAATCGTATCTGGTAACAGAAATAAACTTACTTTTCTGGCGCCTTCCCATGAAGCGGCTGATCATAACGGAGAAGCACGAGATTAACACTTGTTGCCTACATTGAATTTCATATCGATCATAGTTCAAATGAGCACTTTTAATTTCCAGAGTGGCCAAAAAAAAGAAAAAACGACCGAGTCACTCCAGAATCAACTTGAAATTCTTCCGTATCACATACATCAAAATACGAGGAGGATCCAAAAGTAACAGGAATGGGGCGGTCCGCGGTCGTGGGATTGCAGAGGGAAAGGGAAGGGGGGAGTTTCTATAGGGGAAGGGTTTCAAGTGCAAAGTTACATCGGGGACATGGTCAGTGATGCGACGTCACTAGCGCTCCGAGCGGCCGCGGTACTGAGCCTCCACAAGGTGATACCCTTCGCCCAAGGTTGATAGATAGGTCTATATTATCTATAGCTATCTACCTTGCCCTTCGCCTTGGCACGAGCCTTTCCGCAGTGTTGCCAGGTCTCCTCTGGGTAAAACACAAAACGTAAATAAAATTCATTTTTTCCCATTCCCTAAATCCATCCCCGTTCTCATTTTTAGCTTCTAATTTTTCTATTTATTTTCTATGAAAAGTAAAAATTCTAAAAATAAGCTCTATTTTATTTCCCCGCTCTTTTAATGCAGGGGTATTTTATAGTCTTTTGTAACACTGATAGTCAAATGTCTTCATGCTCCTGATCCTGACTGTCTCGTTGAACTTTCAACAACGTCAAGACTTTTGTCAGTCACCTCCTGTTCGCTCCGAATATTGAACTATGATCAAAAAATTCATCTCTTCTCCTGTTCGACGCATTCATTTTTTGTGAGAGGGAGAAGAACCAGACGACTCGTTCTCCGATTCTTCTGGCCGAGCACCGAGCACTTTCATCCATTCGGGCATCCTCGGGGCGACGTGGAGACATGCGACAAGGTAATAAAGAACAATAATTTTTGCAGTTTCAACAAATCATAATATAGTCTATTTATTGTTTCAAGTTTCAAGTCGTTATTGGATCAAGGAATGTATTGTCTTTTTACACATCCTACCTACCATCAGAAAATTTCAGATTTTAATTTGGAAATTAAGATAAATGAAATTGATTAAAATTGCAATAGGTTGTTGCTACGGAGTTTACCCGATTGTTACCATAGGTTTTTCCGTGGGAACGTTCCCAAATGTTCGGAATAATTACTATCACAAATGGATAATCTTCTTAAATCATTATTGAAGCCAATGAATAATAAACCTCTGTACAATCATTTGCGGCGTTATTTTAATTGGATTTTGCAGGCCTCGAAACGTACTTTTCTGTTTTTTTCTTGCCAAATTTTTAAGAAAATTCAGAAAATTCCACACACAAGCAGCGATTAATCGGTAACTATAGTTTCCTCCGAGGAGTGTTAGGTAACGTTGGTTGGACAGTTTTTTTTTTTTTTTTTTAAATAAAATTTTAGGATTTTACACGTTTCGAAAAGTGAATTCACGTTTTCAATGAAGGCTAGGAAAATTCTTCCCTAAGCGATTTACAACTTATCTCGCGACAAACTAGAACCGCCTAGCTTATTTGATACTTACTCATATTCTCGCGAATGTTGTGTTGTATTGACCTGGCGATGCGATAAAGTTTTTCGTAAGCTATCTGGATCTTATTCATCGAGAGTGGCACGCCCGTTTTGTCGTTGTCCATTAGCAACCCGAGCCGCATCATCACCCTCCCCGTAATCGCATCATCTGCGAAATTACGTGGAAAGGAGCTATTCGATGAGGAAGGAGGCCTCTGCTGTATCCATTAGGGCACATAGGCATTTCACTTGGTCCACAATCCGCATAGGGAGCTTTTAATTGGCGTAATGCTGCAACAATTTGGACGTGCCATAGAGCTAGAGCTAGAGCTCCCGAAAAGAGAACTCGACCCACCATCTTGCACTCAATGATGCCCTTCGGCACAAAAGCGGAGTATTTATATGAAACCGTTCATAATCGGGTCGATTGTTCGAATATTGCTAGTTGATTTAATATCGCACTTAAACCGGCTATTGTTTCTGAAATTTCGAATTACCCGCCGGGCGATAAAATGTAAAAGCAATTTCACTTCTGTTGATCATCGACATAATCATTTTTTATCCACCTTTGTTCTCGGCGATGCGGTGAGTTAATGAGCGTCGAATTTCCGGAGATTTTCTAATTCGGCGGCGATTATGATTTATTATTTAACAATAAACCGTAGTAATCGTTCGATTATTTTCTATTCGATAATAAAATCGCGATAAATTCGAATACCCAAGAAAACCAGTGGCCAGATCACACATCATTTCATTTTTGTGTCGGTAACGGGTATTGCCAATTATAAACTCGTTCAAAGGCAGCAACGTTATTACTTCACAATTATTAGAAAACCAGCCGGTTAAGACGCCAAGTTAGCCAAAATGGGATAATTTTTATGGATATAATCGCACGCCATCTGGTTGCCATAAATTCATTTAACACCTTTCGAAAATGTTGACTTTTATAGATTGTCAAAAACACAATAACCAAAATGGAAGAATATTTTTATACTCGAAAGTACTATGAATCATATATATCGAAAATTCACCTTATTTTGTACTGGGAGAATATTTTCTGTAAATATTGTTTCGGATAAAAAAACGCTGCAAAAGGAATTTGAAATTTCACACGTTGGGAAATTCCAAATTATATTGGTTTATTTTTTTTATTTGAACTCATATTGGTTTATTTTTATTCGAATTCATATTGGTTTACTTGTTATCTAAATTTATATTGGTTTATTTTATTGATTTAATTTATCGCAATTCATATTGGTTTGATCTTTTTTCACAATTTATATAGGTTTATTGTTTTATACAAATTTATATAGTTTTAATATTTTATTTATATTGGTTTGTTATTTTATCGAACTTTTATTGGTTTATTATTTGATCCAAATTTATATGGGTATATTACTTTATCAAAATTTATATTGGTTCATTATTTTATGTGAATTTATATTGTTTTTTTTTTATTTAAATTTGTATTGGTTTATTGTTTTATCTAAATTTATATTGCTTTATTGTGCTATCTAAATTCATATAGGTTTTTCCTTTTATCTAAATTTCTATGAGTTTATTACTTTATCTACTAAATTATTTATCTAAAATTATTGTTTTATAAAAAAATAAAAAGTAGGTAGTAATAAAATTTGTTATTTTATCAAAATTTATATAGGTATTGGTTTGTTCGATCATCTGAAGTTATATTGATTCATGACTTGATCTAAATTTACATTGGTTTATTATTTTATCCAAGTTCAAATTGGTTGAATATTGGCTGGTAAAAAGAATACCTGAAATGCGGAACGCGGAATATCCGTTTCCCTCCGAGTCGCTATGTGAACCAAGCATTCGTTCCAAAATACCTGCAAGTTGCTCATTCGATGTTATTGTTCGCCTAAATTGGCGTTAAATGGCGACGAAAAGGGCAAACAAACGAGTCTTCATTTTTTCTATTTATTGTCTCAAGTTCAAGGAATGTATTGTATTTTTATACATCCTATTCATCCTATGTCGGACGCGCCGTCGTTGATAGGCGACGGTTTTTGATTTGGTCGATTATTTCGCGAATCGCAGACTTTGCTGTTGCTGATGGAGGCGGTGCATAACGTAGTGGAGGTTCACGATAAATTGTAGGTTCTTGACGTGGTGTAGGTTCATGATAAATTGTAGGTTCTTGACGTGTTGTAGGTTCTTGACGTGGTGTAGATGTAGGTCCATGATAAATTATATGAGCTGAAAATGTCCAATGTATATATTAGCCTGAGCCCTACTGTAAACGAGGAGCAGTTAATGCAACGGTGCGAAATAATTTTGAATAAATATCAGCTGAAAATCGACAGTCAGAAGGCCGCACATTTATTATCGTAGGGGCTGAGCGCCCCTGGCGGCTTCGCCGACCAACCCCTTTCTCGGGGGGGCGGGGGGGCTGCATTATTTGCAGTTGCATTTGGTATGTAGGTGGTTGGGATTGTATTGTACTAAGTTTTGTATTCGGTTATTCAACTGGAGCAGAGTTGTAGCAGAATTAGACATAACAACTAGTTTTGCACGATTTGTAACTTGCACAGTGGATAATTTCAACAAAAATTCGTCAATTCAGATGTTTGAATATACCGAAAGATAGGTAATTTAACTGTCCACATTTTCCCGATGTATTGTACCTATCCATTTTTCAACCGTTGTTGCGTTATTCAACAATATTTGCAGACCATACACGAAAACACGACATTTTTCATCTTGCAACGTTCTTTTCATCTATTTAGTGCGAAAGAAACTAAGAATGAACCATATGTATTATTGATATACACATCATCAACTGTTTAGGGTTTTAAAAAAGTTACCTGTTTTCAAAATTTAGTAAAATTTGTTTTTTGACAGGTTTTTTTTTCGAATTAATGTGAGCGGAAAATTTGCTGTAACCGTTTGGAAAACTTACCGATAATTCAAACGGTATTTAGGAAGTTATAGCGGTTTTGGAAAGAAATAAAGATAGAAAATATTTACCTTGAAAACAAACCGGGAAATTGGGAAGTACAGAAAATTTTTACAAGACACTTTTTGTTGCTAATTTTTAGCAGAATACGAGGCCCTCTCCTTATCTTGGACATTCATAAGTTTAAAATGTAGATGAAAAAAGCTCGCAAATATGTATTTAATATTGTGAACTCTTCGCACGAATTAGTGAATCTTAAAATGTGCAATGAGAGATTGAATTGCATTGCGATCGGGACAAGTTAGGTAATTTTTCCTTTTCAGTAGTTTCTGAAGTTGGTTTCGTTATTTTTTTTCAAGTTCAACTTTCTTGAGCACTCCAGCCGTTATATTTATTCAATTTATTCCTTTTTTAGATTTCGATCGGAAATAATATATTTACGGATGTATTTTCGATGATCGCGCTCGGGATAAAATGAACGCAAATTCTTTAATACAAGCTGTACGAATTTGTATAGTTACCTTCAGTTGTAGTCTTTTCGCATTCTTTGCACGGGTCACTGCAATACATGAAAATTCATCATTCAACTTGCGGGCGAATTTTTAAGCTCCGAAATATCTTGGAAATTCTTAAGATAATCATCTAAATTAATTCTGACTGAAACGACGACTAGTTCTCAATTTTTTATTATTTTTTTCACTCGCTTTTCCCAAATAGGTCAACGTGTGATGATGGCCGGAGAGGCGAAAAACGAGTGAATATAATTGTGATGGGGAAACGGAAAAGGCTGAAAGCATCGAAGAGTGAAATCATATTTTTTTCTTCAATGGAACGTGCTGTAAACGACGTAACTAATAATGTAGAAAAGGTTCGAAGTACCAGAAAAATTCCTACTAGTTTCTAAAGCAGTCGAAAGGAGCTGCAACGTGAAAGCGCCACTGGCAAGATGAATTTTATTGCTGTAGTATTTCTTCTTCCAGGCTCTTTTTTTTTTTTTTTTTTTTTTTTTTTTCCTTTTTGTTTTGTTATGAACATTATTTTTGTTCTTCTTTATGTGTTATGAGCGCTGGACTTCCAGCCTTTTAACGAGCTGTGACACAGCGTTTCCCATGAATCGAGTCATATAATTACGTAAGATAAATAAATATGAAAAATAAAAATGAATCGATTTTGCATTCTTAAAGAATTGTATAAAGTTTGAAACGAGAAAATAAATTTTTAGGAAATATTTATCCAATTAGGAAGATTTTACTATGGCTCTTTCAGCCTTTTCCATTTCCAATACGCGATTACAAAGGATGGAGTGGGCTTGCCTTAAAATCCCATCAGGTTCTGCGACTACTTTTTTACTATAAAATTTTATTTTATTTTATTATTATGATTTGCACTATTATTGTTGTTTTTATCATCACCATTATTATTATTATTATTCTTATATTATCATTGTTATTATTATTATTATTATTATATCATCGTTGTTTTTATTATTATTATTATTGGTGTTTTATTATTATTATATTATCGTTGTTTTTATTATTATTGTTATTTTAGATTAGATTACTTTATTAGTTTTATATTAGAAATTTTTTTTACTTACATTAAAGCGCCTGCTTCGACAATAATTTCATGCGTCAGATTGAGGGCTTCTTCCAAACGGGGAGGCATCTTCAAGGGAACATGAGCTGGCACCTTCACTTCGATGCACTCTCTTTCCGGATGACAGTAAGTGATTTCCAGTTCTCGATTGTTGATCTTCTTGTGGTCTAAATAACGTTCATCAGGCTCCTCTCCCCAAGCTTTAGCGCCGAACCAATCGAGAAATTCATTGTACAACTTGGTCGTTTTGCTCCAGTCTGCCATCGCACGTCTTGCAATTTTTTCGTTCGCCAGTTTTAACGGCAATTCGTGGAAACTCTCTGCGGCGGAAAATAATAAATACGTCGGAGTTAAGTATTTTTATACGTTCTAGATGCGGGGGAAAAAATATGAAAAATTCAGCAAATTATTGTACGGTTATTTATTTTTAGTTCACTTCAGTTATGATTGGGCTCAATTCATTTGCGATAGTTGTTGGTGCATTTGTGAACGTTTCCACAAAAGAGATTATTAAATATAAGGGAAAACTCCTTAGGAACTGTTGTAATTTTAATTATTTTAATTTTTCTTATTTTCGAATGAAAGCAAAATTATCCGCCAAACGGTACAGTTAAAGAGAGTGTTCGACGACCATCCGAAAAATTATTTTTATTATAGCTAATTAAGCTAATATAGCTCCTTTTCATATTACCAGCTAATAAAAAGTTACCAAACTAACAGGTCGTGGGCCTCTATTGAGAATGGTTTACTGCAATTTTAGTTGATTATTAGTTTATTAATCTATTTATTCAATTTAGTTTGAGATTGGATTTGATTATGATAGCTCAATTTATTTTAATTCGGTTTGAGTTCGAGATTAAAACTTGATTGAGTTTGAACTAAATTGAATTTGAATCGAAACGTACGTTTCTGTTTTTTCTTGCCATTTTTTTTAGAAAATTCCGCACACATCATATTACTTGAGAATTTTTTTTCTTTTAAATAAAATGTCAGGTTTATTTACGTTTCGAAAAGTAAATCCACGTTTTCAATTAAAGCTAGAAAAAATTTTCCGTAAGCGATTTACAACTTATTTGGCGGCAAACTAGAACCGCCTAGCTCATATTTGGTACTTACCCATATTCTCGTGAATTTTGTGTTTCAGTGACCTGGCGATGCGATAAAGTTTTTCGTAAGCTATCTGGATCTTATTAATCGAGAATGGCACGCCCGATTTGTCGTGTTCCATAAGCATTACCCCGAGCCGCATCATCACCTTCGCCTCGTCGATTCCTTCAATCATCTCCGAAATGACGTCGAGAGGAGATGGTCGAATAGGAAGGAGGCCTTTGCAATAAGGATGGCAATCAGGGTATGATGCTGCAACAACTTGGATGTGCCATAGAGCTAGAGCAAGAGCTCCCGAAAATAGAACGCGACTCATCATCTTGCACTCAATGTTGACTTTCGGTCCGAATGCGGAATATTTATATGAAACCGTTCATAATCGTGTCGATTGTTCGAATATTAATTGCTAGTTGATTTAATATCGCACTTAAACCGGCTATTGTTTCTGCAATTTCGAATTACCCGCCGGGCGATAAAATGTAAAAGCAATTTCGCTTCTGTTGATCATCGACATAATCGTTTTTTATCCACCTTTGTTCTCGACTATGCTCGGCGAGTTAATTTCGGAGGTTTTCAAAATCGGCGGCGACTATGATTTATTATTTAACGATAAACCGTAATTATCGCTCGATTGTTTTCCATTCAATTGTAAAATCGCTGGAATCGCGCGAGAAAATAGATTTTCAAACCCTCCCTTAAAATTCGTCGTTTTACGTGTCAAGATTTGAAATTCGAATACCCAACAAAACCAGTGGCCTGCGTAGATCACACATTATTTCATGTTTGAGTCGGTAACCAATTATAAACTCGTAGAAAGGCAGCAACGTTATTACTTTACAATTATTAGAAAACCGTCCGGTGAAGACCCAAAAATAGAAAAACGTCGAAGTTCATAATGAAAAAGCGTGCCTAGCATAAAAAGCCAAGTTTTGTAAAATAGGATAATTTTTATGGATATAAATCGCGCAAAATACATTTAAAACCCATCGAAAATTTTGACTTTTATAGATTGTGAAAATCACAATAACCAAAATGGAAGAATATTTCTTTACTCGAAGCTACTGGTTGTATAATTACACATTATTTTCATGCAATTATTCAGTATAATAATAATTAATAAATAATTATTATTACTAGTAACAAAAAGATGTATCGAAAATTCAATCGCGTCACCTTATTTTGTACTGGGAAAATATTTTCCGTAAATATTGTTTCGGATAAAAAAAAACGCTGCAAATGAAATTTGACACGCTGGGAAATCCTAAATTAGGTATATTGGTTTAAATTTTTTTTACTTTATATTGGTTTATTTTTATTTGAATTTATATTGGTTTATTTTTATTTGAATTTATATTGGTTTATTGTTTTATATAATTTATTATTAGATTTTTTAATTTTATCTAAATTGTTTTATTTTATTCAAACTTATATTAATTTGTTTTTCTATCGCCATTCATATTGGTTTGATATTTTTTCACAATTTATATAGGTTTATTATTTTATCTAAATTTATGTTGATTTATTATTTTACCTATATTTATATTTGCTTATTACGTTATTTAATTTTATATTAGTTTAATAATTTTTTTACGTTATTAGTTTTATTGAGAATGTGTAAAAGTATAGAGTAGTACAGCCGGCACAAATTCGCAAGCAAGAGTGAGTTTTATTTGTTTGGTAGGAAACAGGCCAATGCCGGTCTCTACGAGTATTGGATTATGTTAGTGACAACTACTGTAGATTCCAATAATTTTATCTACATTTGTATGAGTTTATTCTTTTATCTAAATTTACATTGGTTTATTTTTTTATTTATATTGGTTTGTTCTTTTATCTAAATTTATATTGATTAATCATTTTATGCAAATGTATATCGGGTTTTTCTTTTTTCGGACTTTATATTGGTTTGTTCTATTATCTAAATTTACATAGGTTTATTATTTTATCTAAATTTATATTCTATCAAAATGATCAAAATTTATATTGGTTCATTGTTTCATTTGAATTTATATTTGTTTTGTTTTTTAATCTGAATTTATATTGGTTGTATTGTTTTATCTAAATTTAAATTGAATTATTCTTTTATCTAAATTTATATGAGTTGATTACTTTATCTGAACTATTTATCTAAAACTAATTAATTATGGATATAAATATGGGATAATTTTTATGGATGTAAATCGCACGCCATCTGGGAGCCATAAAATACGTTTAATACCTAACGAAAATGTTGACTTTTATTGATTGTGTAAATCACAATAACCAAAATGGAAAAATATTTCAATACTCGAAGGTACTATGTATCGAAAAATCAATCGCGTCGCCTTATTTTGTAATGGGAGAATACTTTCTGCAAAAAAAGTTTGTTTCGAAAAAAATTTAAAAAGTGGCAAATGAAATTTGAAATTTCACACGTTGGAAAATCCCAACCATCTCCTGGTTCTTTGCTTTTTCTTATCCCTCTCTTCTCTCTCTCATTTTTTAATTTTTTTTCAACTGTATCTTTACTATACTTTATCCATCTTCATGGCCCAAAATATAAATAATTACTCGTTGGATTTGAGTTTTCCCCAAGTGGGATTTTCATTCGAAAGAGGTAATTTCTTCTCTTGTAGATATAGAAATTTCTAACAGAGATTCAAGGGAACAATAGAGAACGCAGTTTTAACTAAAATATAAGCAATCTTTTACACACAATGTATTCAACAATTTATGAACATCGGCTTCTAACGGTGGCATAGGATTCGACAGAGGAAAAATTATCAATGGTCAAAACATACAATGAAAAGTGTCGAGACAATGATTGAAAATTTTCCGGACAAGGACAGCGGTCTGAAACGGAGGAGAATGTGACAAACTGACCAATTACAGGTTGCCCCACTTCTGTTCTCTTCATAACATTACTTGTCCCATTATTTTTAAAACGTTTTTCTCTCTCCTGAAAACCAGCCAAATTTTTATAACACATGTTGTCCTGTAGCCATCGATATGCAAAAATGGCGGATGTATCAAAGCTATACATGTGGCCTGCGACATCGAATTTTCTCAGCCACAGGACACATGTATACATTCGATACACGACATATCACTTCGAAAAACAAGGCACACGTTCAAGAACAAGATAGGATCAAAACATGAAAACGAGAACGAAAGACTGATTTCAAGTTCATGGCTTTCGACTCAATAGGTAGGTTATCTTCTTCTTCTTCACCAGTTTCTTCTTCTCCGATCATGCAAAAAAATATTTTTTTGCGCACCAACGACTGCATGTCACAGTACAGGGCCATTCGAGGTCAACCCAACATTCAAAACACGCTAAACTATGTATCAGGTGGATACAGACACTTTCACAATGACCATTCAGCGTTGTATCAATATGATACATATGGCCTCCCACTGTAACCGAAAAATGTATCAACTCTATACATGTGGCCTCACCACGTGAACTCAATTCGTATCAAAATGATACAAGGCCGTCTCCAAAAGTAAGGTTCCCTATACTAGGAAAAATAGTGGACCATTTTTTTTTAATTTTTTTCTGTTTCTACAGGTTGTTTTCTATTTTTCTACATAGCCACCATTTTTTTTTTTTTTTTTTCAATGCATTTCTGAAAACGTGGCACGAGTTTTTGAATACCCTTGTGGTAGTGTCGCGTGTTCACCTCCCTCAGGTACTTGTTGACTTCCGTCTTCAGCTCTTCGTCGTCGTGAAAGTGTTTCCCTCCCAGGTGCCCCTTCAAGTTTGGGGAAAGGTGATAATCTGAGGGAGCAAGATCCGGAGAGTAGGGAATGTGTGGGAAAATGTCCCAGTTCAATTGACCAAGCAGAACCTGGGATTGGCGCACAAAAGAAACCGGGTTGCCGCTGCGACCACTTTGTTAGACTTCACAGTGCTGAGGGGGATGCTCTATTCAAAAGAATTGTTACTGGAGATAAGACGGGTTCATCACACCACTCCAGAGACAAAAAAATCAAAGCAAAGTGTGGAAGTTGAGCGGAGAGGCGGCCCCGAAAAAGGCGAAAATTGCGTTGTCTGCTGGAAAAATCATGGCAACTCTTTTCTGGGACAACAAAAGTCTGCTATTGGTAGATTTCCTTGAACGAGGGAACACAATCAATGCTCAGAGTGAAGTCCTTCAAAAATTGAAAATGGCCATTAAACGCAAAAGGCCACGTTTGCTTTCAAAAGGGGTGCTTCTAATGCATGTCCCGATTCGGCACGCCAATCCCATGATCTGCTTGGTCAATTCAACTGGGACATTTCCCCACATCCTCCCTACTCCCCGGATCTTGCTCCCTCGGATTATCACCTTTTCCCAAACTTGAAGGGGCACCTGGGAGGCCACGACGACGAAGAGCTGAAGGCGGAAGTCAACAAGTGCCTGAGGGAGGTGGGCACGCGACACTACCAGGAGGGTATACAAAAACTTGTGCCACCTTTTCAAAAATGCATTGAAAAAAAAGGTGACTATGTAGAAAAATAGAAAACCTGTAGAAACAGAAAAAAATTTAAAAAAATTGGTCCACTATTTTTTCTAGCATAGGGAACCTTACTTTTGGCGAAGCCCTCGTACATATGGCGCTCTAATGTGTTAAGAATGTAGCCTTACAGAATTATAGTTTAGTCTCTTGGAATGTGTTAATACTAGCTCGCATTAGTGGACGCAATACGAAAAATATTTTCTCTTCCGCTCTTAACCAATTCGAATGTTCCCCTCCTTAGACCGCTGCGCTTTGTTCGGGCAAATGAAAAATAATCGGGATTGTTAATATTTCTTCACTTAGGTTTACAAACGTGCTGGTTCGCTACGCGTTAAAATTATTTAGCAAATGCAGTAATTTTACAATTGGTCCATCGAAGACTATTAAAAACGATGTATACGCCCTTAATTCGATCGACACTCCAATACAACCTCGAGCGTGCGTTAAAGCAACTAAAGCAAGACACGAATATCGGGAAAACTACGACTAATCAGCCGCACAAGCTGATGATATGTCATGGAAACTTAATCTCGATAGAAATCAGTTTCATTCTAGAGTTCACTATGCACGCGTTAAATTATTTCGTTCAGGGGGCGAGGGATTAAAAATATATTCTCCGGAATAAAAATATTCGACATGGAATCGGGCGAATATTCGAGAACGGAACTCCGACAGCTGCTTACAACTGGAAAAAAATCGAAGGAACAAATTAGATTGTAAAACGAAATAAATTAGTATGAAATTGGCACTTTTCGATTTTTGGCAGCAGTTGTAACCTTATTTTCTGGCTATCCCTCGTAGTTACAGCTTCACAAAGCGCAAAATGTAGTGAAAATTATATTTCTTATAGTATTAATTGGTCCAATCGATTTTGAGCTTTCGATTGGAAAATTACCGACAAAATCTATCGTCAACGACCAACTTTACTCTTCTGATAATCCTACTACCAATACTAGTATAAAAATGGCGATACTGGACGAAGGAAACAGTTTTACCTAAACTATCAGTCTGATTTATCCCTGACGAGGGGGAAACGAACGATTCGCAGCGAATTTCCGTAATCGCAAGCGACGGCGTCTCGCAGCGCTAAAATCGTGGAGACGCAAACGGTCGAATCGGCGTGGCCCAATTTCACAAGGCGGACCGGATCGCCGCTTCGTACGTCCCAAATCACTAAAGAACCCTGCAAAAACATTTATTATTAAATTTTTTGAAACATCGAATATTTTCTCATTTTTTATATTTGGCTGATAAATATTTTTTATTTTATCAAATTTTTTTCATTTTTAGCTGGCGATTAAGTTCTCTCGAATAAATTCCCTTTATTCCAATTTCGCTCCAGGCCTCCTCGAATCTCTTTTGTAAGTGCCATTATTTAATACTTATTGTATGAAAAATACCAGAAGCGCACTCACCTGTTTAGACGTTATTAGGAGATTGTGCGTGAGCATTGTCATGCTAATGCAGTACGCCTGAGCCTGGAAGTTGAAAAATAATTTCAGAAATCTCAAACATTATTGAAAAAATCTCTTAACGATCAATCTTCATTTCTCTTTTTTCTATTAAGTACCAAACAGCTTGGTTTTCATTTTTACGTTAATAATGTGATGTTTAATTTTTTGTACCAATTATAACATTTTAATAGCTTAATTTTTTATTTTTACTTTATTCTGTTGGTAGAAGTGTGGTTTTTTTATATAGTAAATAATTTTCATGTTATTATCGACTGTACCGAGACATGTATTTATAATTCGTAATAATGCTCCCAAAGGAGGTGGAAGAGAGGACAATTTGGACGGCATTACGCAAAAGGGGACCAATCCACGTGAGATCAATTTTGAGTAAAATGGACCGAAAGTCTAGTTGCACCTATAATTCAACCAAAAACCCGTTGAGTATACTGCTGTGTTTTACTGAAAGGTACTGACATTCCACGCCTTGGGAATCAATAATATCGACATATTACTGGCATTAATGAGGTCCGATTCTTTTTAAAATTTTTCGATCCGCTCATTAGTAATTCGCCAGCTAAAACCACATCGAGTGGTTCCATTAGCTGAAATATTTCGACAACATTAAGGTTCAATATTACTAAGAAGAAAGTCAATAAAGCAAATGAAAATATTTTATTCTTCATTTTCTTCAAATACTTTATTGACTCAACTCGTATCCAAGTGTTGATAAAATTAAAATATTACCTTCAATGCCCACCTTGAGTTAGGTGGTAACTATCAATACAAGGTAACAAAGAGCCATTGAGGTAACTTGTCAAAAAAACGACAACATCAGTCAAGTCAAAATCGAAGATAAATCTTGAAAAAAGGAAAATCTTAAATAACTAACTCATCAACATGAGATTGATAATGCCAAACACTACAATCTTCCCGGTTTTTGCAAACCGAATTATGTTCTTTTTAACCGACTTCATTTCATCTTTGGACTCTTTGGTACCAAACATTAATATTATTAAAAAAACGTAAAAATAAAAATAACAGGACACTCCGTTCATCTCAGTGTTTCTTCGCTCTTCTTCGAATTTGTAGTCAGCGGGAGCACAAAACCTTTATCTGACGTACCTGAGCGGTTCTTTTTACTGAAATTGATCATCCGTTAGATTCAGGTTTTTTCTCTTCCTTTTTAGCCATACTGACCTATTCTCCGACTAAATCTTTTTGCTGAATGCAGGAACGACCTAATTCTTCCCAGAAACGGCCCGTAGCCAATTTTCACAATTTTGTGGATCGGTTCCCTTTTGCTTAATGCCGTCCATTCGGTCCTAACCTTCCCTGGTTAAATAATAAGCTGCAATCAATCATTATAGCAAACTTGAAATGTATTATATTTCCTTTCTACGTACGAGGAGAACAGTGTTGAGGAGATGTCCTTGGAATCGATCCCAAACGCATAAACGTTCATCAGCGCCGAGACTGAGGACGTAGCTGGACGAATACGTCATCGCTGTCACGGGCCCGTCGTGAGCTTCTAGCGAGTATACACATGCTCCTGCATAACCGGAGAATTAAATCAATTGTTAAATTAAAATGTCTTATTGAAGTTGTCGCACTTCTATAAAGTTGAGGAGGAAAATCACCTGGTGATTTCTTTTCCATTACTTTATTTGGCCTAGATCTTTGCAATTTGGTCATCCATAGGGCAGCGAAGGTCTAGTAGGTCGAAAGAGTGCCTTATTTATTTTATTTCTAAGAGTTTATGGGTGGATAGGAGCCAAGAGAGATAATCACGATTGTGAAATGAATTCCACAAATGAATAACTAATTTAAAATTAGTGGAATTCGTAATAATGCTCCCATTTTTGTACGTAATGTATTTCAATTTATTTCTTCATAATTGATAATACCGTGCGCCTCCTCCTCTTTACAACAATTGTTCTCAATTTTTTGATAAATCTGCAAGTTTCTTGCATGCATTTCAAATAAGACAAAATTGGTCAACCGGTTGATTACTTTTCATTAATTGTATATTTCTCTCCTTTTTTTGTATTAAAAAAAAAAATTTTCCCCTTTTTATGAACGAGAGTTCCCCCAAATCTCCGCTTCAAACCTGGCAACACTGCGTGAAGGAGGCCCATGTAAAACTTTGAGTTATCTGTCCGCTTGCGGTGTCTTCCAGGCCTGTGAACTGTTCGGGTTCGTTCGGCTGTATTCGGCAACAGTCGGATACTGTATGGGCATCGCATGATGGGTAGCCGCAAGAACTCTTTATCATAAAGGAATAATAACTCACCAGTTAGGAGGTCCCAAACGCAGACCATACCGTCGTAGCTTCCCGAGCCCGCGGTCAGCGGGTTGACGTTGTCGATAAAAAGCGCAGTTATTGGGCCGCAATGGCCGTGCAATGTGAATACCAGCAGTTCATCGGCAAGGCTGAACACCTGCGGGCAAAGATTTAATAAGAACATGCGCCGTTTGATCCTCATGATAGATAAAAGTTTGACAAGTGAACGCACCTTGAGCGTGTGGTCGCGACTTCCAGTGATTATACGTCCAGCTTGAGCTTGTAGAACGGTGATGGGTTGCTGGTGAGCACGGACGGCTCGCCCGCGGTCGATTCGCAGCTCTGATCCGCTGTTGATAATGACGCCATCTTGACCGGTGAAAAGGGCCCCGGCGCTGCTTGCGCTGTTTAAGAGACCGCCCACAAAATCGAAACCTCCGGTACTTGCAGCTCGCGAATGCCCACTTGTACCAGCTGAAAATTCAACAATGAACGAGTTGAAGGAGGATTTTTAAAGGAGTAGTATTATAGTTTTGCTGGAAATATATTTCAAGTATATTAATATCATTATTTTATTGATTAATTTTTATCAATATATCGATGATTAATTTTTTCCCTTTGTCTACTACAGCACGAAAATTTATTTATAACTTGTACAAGAATAATGGAAGAGAAGACCATCATGGCTCTAATTATTCCTGTTTGCGTAAATAAAAGCCCTCAATCAATCTGCGCATTCATATTATTCATAAAGCGTAAGCTAGTAATAAATTAGGGCGTACTCACTACGTCGATAGGAAGTCGGGCCAGGGCAAGACCACTCGACAGTATATACTTCAAGGCCGCCATTCAACCTTGCGACTACACACCGGGATGACACCATTTTGATACAGGTGACACCGTTATTGGCATTATCGTCGTAAATTCCCTGAAAAAGGCAAATTGGAAATTTTTTCTTCACAGTTAAAAAAACGCAGCAAAAGCTTGAACAGTGGTTTTTTTATTCCTTTTTCTTCAACAATAATGTAAGAAGACCATCCATTTGTGATGATAACTTGTCTCATAATTTGTTTCCACTATAAGAGAAAACTCCGTAGCGACTATGATAATTTTAATCGTTTTTATTTTGATTTTTTTGATTTTCAAAATAAAAGCTAAATGATTTGCCAAACAGTACAGCTTAAGAGAGCGTTTGACAACAAGTATGGAGCGATTTTTATAGCTCCAGAAATCTTCCAGTTATAAGAGGGGGGACCCAAAAGTAACCAGAATTGGGCTGGCGTGGAAATGCGGAGGCGATGAGGGGCAATTTCGGTGAGTGGAATGAAGGGCAATATCTGACAAGTCAGTATGAAAAGTTTCATCGCTGTCGGTGCAACGGTTCGTCCATGAGAATGAGAAACCGACAGCGCATAATGTTCTCAGAATCTGCAAAATTCGCAGTTTTAATAAGTGCATTATTGTAAACACCAACGCTCACCTTCAGTTTGCCAGTGGTTCCTTCCCAAAATTCGATGCGCCCGCTCGACGTTCCAAGGACGATAAGATTATCTGCCGAGTCCATGCACCAAATGGACGGACAGTGATCGAACAATCCTTCCTCTTCTTCTTCGCAATCGGAGTCATTTTCGGTCTTAAATGGAGAAATCGGATTATTTTGCTGAGATCAAAACCAAATTTGGAAGACTCAAAAAAGCGAAATTTCGGTAATCAGTGAAGTTGAAGTCAATTGAATGAGGATCTTCAATTAATGAAAATAGGAACAATTTATACATGTAGGGAACTCACTTCAGCTGAGTAGAGCATGTGAATCGTCGGGCCGTAATCGAAGCCGGTTATGCTGTAATCTCTGTTCTCCCGAGGCGACGATGGGGCCCATTTTGAAAAATTCGTACTGATAGTTTTTGTCAAATCGGGCACCGACCGGAGGCCTCGGCGGCGATCGGATTCGGTACAAGAGTAAACTCGGTTTCTGCAAAGCGATAAACATAATCGAAAAAATGCCTCTGAGAAATATTATCAGGAAACGCACGAGAAACAAACCTGGGAAGCGAATCGGCCGACGGTGGACTGCAAGAATCGTAGTCGATTGTTCCGGTTGAACTGTTCAAGCTATTTCGCTCTCGCTGAGGGGAAAAATACCTGCAACAAATACAAACTGTGTACAAACAATCCCTCACAAATATAAACCCCAACCAAAACCTCACCTTTGGACATTTTTGTAATTAATAGTTTAATCGCTTACGCTTTTCTATCAATATGCGACAAGCGTTCGCCAGACGTCGCGTCCCAAACGTTGACGTCGCCAGACAAGTACGAACAGGAAACGGTGCTTCCATCCGAGGCCAACCACTCAACGCATTGGCCCTGACCTTCCAGTACAAGTGGCACAGCTTGCAGGACAACCTAGACAATAAGAATTTGATTGCTGTTCTGCTATAAATTATTTCAATTATAGTATGACAGCACGTAGGAATGTTAGCTGCTCATATATCTAAAAAAGAGTTGTCCGAAACATACTAGAAACGTTAAGGAATCGAATTTGAAATAGAAGAAAAGTAGTAAAACGAACTGTACGAGTTGAGAACATGGAACTTGATAATCTCTTTATTCACGAGGAATATCCAGAAAATAAGGTTACAACTGCTGCCAAAAATCGAAAAGTGCATATATTTAGAACAAATTTACAGGGTATGTTCCAAAATATATTTATCGATATAATCGCCATCCCGATCAATACTTTTTTCAGCCTCGGCACCAGCTTTTGTATACCCTCGTCGTAAACGCTTTGCTCCACATTTGAAAGCCAATTCTTGACAGTCTCCATCACCTCCTTGTCGTTTTCCACCCAAGAACTCTTTCAATTTAGTGAAAAGATGAAATCTGAGGGCACAATATTCCATCCAAAGTATGCAAGCTCTTGCCTGTGATAAAACTGATGTTTTGAGTGCAATGGTAAACTGAGCAAAATGAGGAAACTTGAAGGGTCACCAGGATACTGTCTATGAAGGAGACCCTGAACACCATAAGTACACAGATTTTACCTGGGACGAAATGTTGGGCGATTCTTCATTGTACCAAGCCGACCGCCATTGAGCGTAGTTTCTCGTGCAGACGAGATGATACAGCGCTAGGCAGGCGTAGGCGATGACGAGTATTGATATGACGCACAAAGCTGTGACAAGGAGGACTTCCAGCGGTGACGTGGGTAGGTAAGGAGTTTCCCAGCCTCGAGAATAGACCGGGCCAGGACTAACCTGCGAGGAAGAAAGATTGTGATGATGTCTTATTCAAATGATAAATTAGCCTTGCAAGAATATTAATGAAGCAACGCAACTGCAAAAAAATACGGTCATGATAGGTCCGAATATACAATAAAAACAATTCTGTCCCTCTGCCGTCCACACTTTTCTGAAAAAAAAACTATAAAATCTACAAATTTTCACCGAAAATTATTCTTGGGCTAGCAATGGCTTAATCCTTTAACTGAATCACTATCTCAACTTCATGGGTGTTTTAGGTGAGAAAATTCTTATCATCCAATGCTTTTGAAACATAGGTGTTTTCGACATAATTTTACATAGATTTTTGGACGCTGGATCGAATGAGACCACAACGGGATGGTTCTCGAGTATACACAATAGTTTACTAACCGATTTAACGTCACCCTCGGACGGATCCAATGCGTGCGCCAAGGACTGCCATTTCATTGGCGGCTGCGGAGGTTCCAAAGGATTGCGCAAGGCCGCTGCTCGACTTGGAGAGATGAGAGCGTTAAGACGAAGAGGGGGCAGGGCTGCCAAACGGCATGAACCAGATGACGAACTGTTGTAGACGGCGGCCAAGTAACACCACTTGAACGGCACAAGAGGCGGCGCATCGGCTGAATTTTGCAATACTTCGTCCTAGACAAAAAAAATTTTTTTAAAAGAATTTCTCACAAAAAAAAGCAATGGAAAAATACAAACAATTTGTTAGACTTGCACCTACTTGGGATTCAGTGTAGGCTCTGTCCATAAACGTCGCAGAGAATAAACTAAAGAAATTGTAAAATAGTGGGCCTGATTGTGCTCTAGGAGCAGAAATACTAACTCTTCTAAGCAAACTAAAGACTACTTACGGCACCAGTTTTCATTTCAGTTCCGTTGACTTTCGGAGAATGGCCTAAAACAGTTGCACCACCTTCTTGACCTAAAAGGCTCCTGTATTTCCCAATAATATGCCCCGGCGGTAGTTTGCGAGCTTGGCCCTGAAAAATTAAGATGAAGTCAATATAAAAACGAAGTCAGTATTCCATGGATTGTGAGGGGGAGAGAAACCAGGCGAGTCGTTCTCCAATTGTTTATTTTCTGGACCCTCACAATCCACGGACATCAAAAAATGCAACGTCAAGAAAGAGAAGAAAGCAGCATTGATCACAATCTTTCAATAGGCCAATATGTTCTTCATAGGGCTTACAGAAGGTGACGACGGTACAAGGTAATCGACGATTCCGGCCGAGTAGATGAAGCCGCCGATCCATGCGATCATGCACACCATAAACGCTCTTTGTACAATCCGCGTCCTTCCCCAGAAAAGAACCAAACGGAGCCTGAAAACAGAGAATTTCTGAATTTCCCAGTTGAAGCTGATTGTAAAATATTGCGGCCAGAAGTTTTTTAATGATAATAAAACAATGATTTGTAAATAAAATTGTATAGAACAATAAATTCCAAATCGATTAATACAATGTGGTGGCGCTATTTTACTCTAATAGCAACTTTACCCTTTTTGGACCAAAAGTAGACCTAATGGGAGTTTTTAAAATTGTATTTTAGTATATTGTACTTAATTATAATTTAATACTGTATATTATACTATTTATCATAAATTCTTTCTCTATCTCTTGACATTCTTTGAGGATCGTGGATTGTAAGGGGGAGAGAAACCAGACGACGGCCGAGTACTTTCGCACGTTCGGGCATCATCAGGGCGACGTGAAGCCATAGGGTCCACAGCATGGCATTTTTGAATTTTTTTAATTGGATAACAACCTTGAAGCGCATGACACCAAATTTTGAGGGGCCACATTTTTCGTGGACGATTACAGTGGCTTATTATTGAATAATAAATCAAAATCAGATTTCTTATCAGTAAATCCATGGTTCCAAGTAAACAATAAATTATATAATCTACTAAAAAAAAAAAAACTCCATGAAAATTTGAAAAAGCGCTATTCCAAGAGCAAAACAACAAAACTATCGAAGAATGGTCCCCACGAAGTGATGCCCATTGGGAGTGCTAAATAGTCACAGCCTAGGTTTCATAGTGTGGACCAAGAGTTTTGGAAAGGTTCATACCCTTAACCATGACCAGAAATACTCATGAAAATTGGTGTCTTGAGATGTACCTTGGCCCAAAAAGGGCTAACACGAGGCAATAATTTCTCTTCTCTCAAACTGTTTTGCAGAGGACACTGAGAGCTTACAGTGTAAGAATCGATTACATCAATCAGTCTAAGAATCATTGTCACCAATCTCAAAAGTGCGGCAAATTGAGCAATTTCAAACCGGAAATTTCAATTAATAATAACTCAAATCCAACTCCATCTACCTTTTAGGAACTTTTTCGTTTTCATCAATGTGGCAATCAATCCTTGGAACAGATCTTGTCCTAGGAATCGACCTGGGCTGCAATGGAGCCGCATAATCGCGCAACCGGGGCACCATCCCATCGGAGGCCTCTTCGATCCCACGCATATCCAGCGAGAGAACCGTAGAAAAGAAGCACATTTGGAGGAAAAAATCGCACAAAAGGCCGACCATAGCAAAAATGCAGAATTCCTGAAATCGAAGGGGCGGAATGAATAATTTGTCCGAGAATGAGGAATTCGCAATGAGGAAACAATCTTACTTGAATCGATGGGACGAGCGTGAACAGACCGATGGTGAGAATAGTCAGTTCGGCAAGTAGGTTCTTGGTGATGCTCCATCCTTCTTTGCTCAGGCCTTGGGCGACACGGATTTTCGCATCAAGATGCGTCTGAGTGGAGACGACCGATTTTGTCAAGACTAGTATGTTCTCAAGGCCGACAACAACAACGAGGTAAGGGAAAACCTGAATAATAAGGAAATTACGTGGTTTTTGTACATGCTTTAACTAGTACTTCTGCGTCCATTTTCAACAAGGCTTGAGATGGACATTATCTTTTACCTCACGGCCGCGGCTGCTTCCAGCAGGATCCAGTCCGAAAAATATACACAAGCCGATAGACATTACGAGCGACGACATGACCGTGAACACTGCGCTCAACGCCATACCAACCTAGAAAGAAAAAAAACCTTATAACTTCAATAGATAAAAATCTAAAACATTGTAAATCGATTTTCAACAGCTTGACAGAATTTGCTTTTGATAAATATTAACTTACTTTTGACCGGACGAGCTCGATTTTCCGGACCGAGAAGTACATGTAAAAAAATAGTATCAAATACGTGAAAAATAGTGGGAGGAATTCTTGGAAATCGAAGTCCCCCCTATGGTAGACGTGCACGACATCTGAGGGGTGGCAGGAATCGCATTCTGTCGAGTTCTGATGGAGTGGATACAAAGTTTTCAAATGTGAATTCAAGCCGTCAATGAACCTAGAAAAAAAATAATAAAAAAATAGCTCAAAGGCATTTTTGCATAATTGAAAATATTACCCCTTATCTACTTACTCTTTGCTATATTTGTTAAAGAAAATGGTAACAGCGTAGTTTAGGACTCGTTGCCGGTTCCTGAGCGGGTACCGTTTGAAACCCGCGTCACGCAAATGCATGCCGAAAAGAATTTCGGGCAGATTCGATTTGCCAACTTGCGTCCCCTGAAAATAATAAAACAAAGAGGAGAATTCAATCTCAGCAGTTCATCGGCAAAATTGCAGATGGGCGCACTCTCGCGAAGGAGTAAAAGGGCAGGCGGAATTTCCAAAAGCTTTCTTACCATATGGTTGTAAACTGTTGAGACGAGGTTGACATCTGTAAAGAATTGGCTGGGATCCTGGCGCCAGAAATTGGCCGGCGAGACGACCAGGCAATTGTACTGCGGCAGCGGCAATGGCCGATTTGGCGCTTCCACGTGCGTGCACACATCGGACAGTGTTAAACCGCTAGAAAGACGATCAGTTATAGCAGAGGATAGTATATTTATCCAAATCGCTCCTTTATTACATGAAGTTAGCTACGAAACATTTATTAGCGGATCGTCGAATTATGCTTTTGACGCGCTCCTAAAAATCCACCATCAAATCTTGATCTCAAAACAAGCGCAAAATCCTCATCCGTTTCATGCATCAGAAAATCGAAAGAAATATTTAACAATCAGAATTTCTAAAAAAAAGGAAAAATAATCTAGAAAATAATAATCAGAATTAAAAAACAAACTCTATGAACCAAAAAAGAAGAAAAAGAGAGGAACTATGCTTGGTCGAAAATTTTATATATAAAAAAAATCTAAAAAACCTGGATTTTGGAAAAATCAGCATGCAGTCGATTTAAAATTAATTAAAATCAATCCATCCAAACGTGATAGACAAGTAATTTTTTCAAGAAAAATATTTTATAAGCGAAAGTTGGTTCAACTTGTTGGATAGCTAGGATTGAGCAGGATGCTCAAATTCGACGTTAAATTCGGGAAAAAAATCGAAAAACCATCAAAGACCAATATAAAATTGCATTTTTCGCCTCATAATTTGCCCCGCATTTACCTCGGATGTTTGTAATTTTGTATCGCTTCTATGAGCCGGAACACTTCAGCCAAAGGTGCTCGTATAGCATCGGTCACTTGCATCCCGTCGCCCCACGGGGAGACAGCGCTTTTCAATATCACCTAGAAAAAATCAAATCCTTGTAACTGATAGATTTGGAACACTTTCAGATAACATAATAAACATTTTTTTTTTTTTAAATTTATTTACGTGTACGGAACGAGCCCAATTTACAAACAATTTCGTCACAACACGGAATCAAACGATTAAAGAGTTAAGGCAAATGAAGGTTGCACAGGGACAACAGCACAGTTAGGAGCAGAGTTTTCAAACGTGGAAGATTTATTTCACGGGAGTCAAGGTTGAGTTCAGCGCTTAGCTGGTTTGCGGTATGGGGGATACAGCAGAGCTATCGGTGGAGGAGACAGTTGGTAGGGGAAAAGGGACTGAAAGAATTCCTGGAGCCGAGCAACATGACGAGGAACGCGCAGGCTCAGCCGCTCCAAAAGAGGCGGCGAGTCGATCCGAACAGAAACAAGACCACGGAGGAATACCCTGTCAGCGGAGAGGTGTCGATGGGCAGGGCTTGGCAGGAGAAAACGAGCGCTAAGGACCTAGTCGATGGTATCACGGGGAATTCGAATCTTGAAAGCTAGGAATCGTAGGAAAGCATGATTAAAGGTCTATCCATCTAGAATTGGTAGAACGGGCTTCAGAGCAAAGATGCGTACTCGAGGATGAGCTGGCTGCGGCAGAGGGTCAGGAGAACATGCGCCAGAGAAAACTCACAAGAGTGGCTCTTTAGGAAGCCAAGGGACTTCATGGCCCAGGAGGAGATCATGGCAATGTGATGTGAACGTGAGTTGGCCATTAGGAGAACGCGTACAATAGAAAAGCGAGGGACAAGACAACAGCAAATATAGTACTCGTGTTGGTTAGGGCTGAGAGAACGTGTGTGCACTTATTGTACAAGAAATACATCGTAAATACACTAATGTGAATAACATCAAGTGAATAACGTCCAGCATACTTGTTGAATGTAGACAGGATAGTCTGAAAACCATCTTGGAAGCTCCTCAGTCGCATTAATTGACTCGACGTAAGTTTGTGGAATGTTGCTCGGCAAAGGCAGATTCAGCAATGGTATGCTGGAAAAAAAATTCCGATTAGAGAAGCCGAAGAAATATCGAAGGCCAAAAACAGTTCAATCTATTAATAATTGAAGTAGAAATGAACCAACTAAAAATTATAGATATAAACATTACCAGGACAGAAGAACTGTGCAAACAGCGGCGACAAGGACGGGGACGGGATGAGCAGCGCACCACACACCGTGGCTGTAGTATATTCCCGCGACTCGCTCTGGAAGACTTTTTGATTCAGCAACCATCACATTCTAACCTGAAATTGGAAATAATATTTAATAATATTTTCGCATATTGCGAAAAAATTTATTTCTGGTTACCTGGCCTCATTAGAGCTAGGTCTTAAATGAATAAAAAATATTACAGCGAAGAGTCCACGGATCTTGAATGAATATAAACTGGGCACCGAGTCTTTAAGTTATATCACTTTACATAATTTTACTTCTTTACTTTATTTTAATTATTTACATGAACGGGACAAGCCCAATCACAAATTATAAAATATTGTGCGACACCGCTTTACTCAATGTGCCTGACAAATAATCAAGAAAAAAAGTCAATTTCATTCTATCTGTTCTTTGCGTTCACTTATCTATCCGATTATTCACTATTCACGTTGAATTCGAAAATAAAAGCCGGCCACCGGAATAAAAAAGCATAGATCTCGCTCGGCCGACGCTCGGATCGGAAACTGCATTGGAATTCAGCAGACGAATATAATTATACACGTTACCTCGTCGATTTTCCCGTCTGATTGCATACTAATCAAACACGTCAGACGTCCGTCGACGTAAACAATCGCAGAAACAATGCCCGACCTTTTTTTAAATATTTATAGCCGTTTTGGCTTAACCGTAAAAATAAAAATTTGCCGAAACGCGACAAACGCAATTCGTAAACGGATCGTAACTTGATTTACGTACTAATGAAAAAAAAAGCTAACGTTGCGACATTAAAAGAAATAAAACAAAAAACTCACGCATCGAATTCCGAACGAGAAATTTCCGTCGAGCCGGTTCCGAAATTTGACAATTGGCAAAACGCCGGACGATCATCACGGGAATTTTTCCCGGCGAAAAACGGTTTTTCCCAATGAACGATCGCACATTTTCATCTACGCACAACTCGTCGACAGAGGAAAATAATCGGAGGTTTATCTCAGCGATAAGGCTTACCGGAAGGTCGCGTTGCGCGCGAGTTCATGTGAGACGTAAGTTTATTTTTGCCCGTAGAACTAACAATTCGCGGAGTTATTTCTCTGCCGAAATTTAACACGGATTGAAATACTGAATATTATTTTCAAAATTGCTAATTTTTTAGAAGGAAAATTCAAAAGTCTAAGGGTCGTTGAAAGTTGAGGTAATTAGAGTGAAAATCGATTAATCGAAATTTAATCGATCAATCGTTGATGGCTAATCGATTTTCCAATTGGAATAAAAATTATCAAATCGAAAAATTCAATTTTGGCACGAAGGAAAATAAATTTTGGCCGCAGAATTGTCTGTACGAATTGAAATAATGGAAGATAAGAAGAATGAAAACGGAAAAGAAAAAAAGGCCTAGAACTACATAATTGTGTTTTTAGTTCATTCCGTCGATGTTAGAATCGATACTTTACCCTCACCAGCGCGCAAGTTTCACCTGGTGGCAGCTGTTGGAACTAAGTTTCCTCATCAATGCTACAATGCGGCGCCACGAGAGTTCGTGAACGCTAATTGACTGAAAATGGAAATGTTCGAGGTTTTCCGGCGATAAAAAACACTCTCCAGATTTGAACGTTTGGCTGCTCTCGCTTTTGTTGTAAGTTTGACTTTTTATTCTAAAGTAGTTTTTCGTTTTTATGCGACTACTTTGGTCTGTTGATCGCAAACATCGATCCTCATATTACGTTCTCAGAAGTAGTTTTCGCTAGTAAACAGAGGAGATCACCCTTCATCCTGCGATCAGGTAACTCTGGCCTCTCTTCATCACGAATAAATCTTTCGCCTTTTACTAAAGATTTCCGTGGAGAGGGGCCTCTTAATGAGTCTATAACCAATTTATTGATAGCGCCTGTCTTTACAAGACGGGCCCATTAAAATGATCAAAGTTCAATGTTACTTCTTATCTTAATTGATGATTTGTCTTGTCTTGAATGCATGTGCATGTTGATGTTATGTTGCATGATCGTCAAGGTATTGTCTATCGGTCAATATCCTATGTAGCCATAAAACTGTTTTCATGTGTTGCATTTCATGCTGTTGTTTTGGTTGAAATGTAAGATCCTCGGATGATAAAGAAGACATTGTCAGGATGAGGGTGAGATTCATATAGCGACTTTTTCTCCATATTTTGGTTTATTATTCAATAATAAACCATTGTAATCGCCCAAGGAAAAAATTTTAACCCCCCCTCAAAATTTGATGTTTTACGTTTCAAGGCATGTAGAATCCGAATATCCAATAAAAAAAATTCTGTCTGTCCGCCGTACGCCGTTAGCAGTTTTCCGGCCAAACCATAATAGCTAAATTCTTGAAATTTTCACCAAAAATCAATCTCGGTCCTACGACGGCCCAATTCTTGAACCAACTTGCTAGCTCAATTTTAAGAGTATTTTTGGGGGGTTTTGAGGGGGAGAAAATTCATATTTTCCAAGGTTTTTCAGAAAAATATGTACGTGGTATCAAATTATATAGATTTTTGGACGCTGAATCGAATGAGACCATCGCTGGGTCGATAGCTTTATTGGTTCTCGAGTTATCGCAGCTTTTGTGCCGAATTTGGGAGATTTTTAGAAATTTGACATGAGGGCATAACTCGAGAGTTCTTGGAGCTATAAAAATCGTTCTATACTCATTGGAATGGTTGTCAAACATTCTCTCCAGCTGTACCGTTAGGCAAAAAATTAAGTTTTTAATTAGGAAATTAAGAAAAATAAAAATGATTAAAATTACAATAGTTGCTACGGATTTTTCCTCTATAGTTACCATCTGTTTTTCGTTGAGAACATTCACAAATGTTCGGAATAGTTACTATCACAAATGGATAGTCTTCATAAATCAATATTGAAGCGAAGGAATAATAAACCACTGTACAATCATTTGCAGCGTTTTTATTTCTCGGCCGAGATCTTTCGGGCTGCATTGGTCCTGCACATGATTGAACAGTGGTGTATTATTCATTCGCTTCAATATTGATTTAAGAAGACTATCCATTTGTGATTGTAAAAATTCCGAACATTTGTGAACGTTCCCACCGGTAAACATATTGGTAACTATTGAGGAAAATTCCGTAGCAACTATTGTAATTTTAATCATTTTTATTTTTCCTAATTAAGAGTTAAATTTTCAAGTTGTTTAGTTAATTTTTTAGTTTAAGTTATTTTAGTTAAACCCCTAAAAATACCCTTAAAATTGAGCTAGCAAGTTGGTTCAAGAATTGGGCCGTTGTGAGACCGAGATTGGTTTTTGGTGAAAATTTCAAGAATTTAGCTATTATAGTTTGGCCGGAAAACTGCTAACGGCGGACGGACAGAATTTGTTTATTGGATATTCGGATTCTACATGCCTTGAAACGTAAAACATCAAATTTTGAGGGGGGAGGGTTAGAAAATTTTTTTCTTGGGCGATTACTTACAATGGTTTATTCTAATAAACCAAAAAGACTGTCTTTGTGGGTTGACCTGTGTCATGAATTCGGGCTGTTGATTTGCAATGGTCAAGCTCCCTCCATCTGTAAAAATTGGTCTATAAAAACATCGATTGCTCCTTTATTATGGCATTTAGAACTAATTGTTTTCACATTTTTGGAAATCTCTTGTTACGTACTTTCAACTCCAAGAATGTTTTTTTTGTTCGGAATGGTGCTCGGAAAACCTCAAAAATGTGAAAATTGTCATCACGGTTTTTGTTAAACTTTCTTCTCAACACGCCATATCAGAATGCCGAACGAAAATTGGAGCTAGCCCCTCACAGGTAGATAAATTATGAACAAAATGGCATAAAAAACTAAAGAATCGAGCAATTTTTCTAGAAGTTATACAATCGTAAATGGCTGTTTTCGCGAAAACCACGTTTTCCGGCATTTATCCGGATCTATGGACGTACTAACTACTGGATTGACTAAATCGACAAAATTATAGGACCTACCTGGATTGTAACCTTTTCAATAAAAAGAAAAAAATTAACCTGATCGGACTTACACGAGCTGAACAACACATACAGAAGAAACCCGCAAGTTAACCATAGTAACCTCTTCCTTTTGAAGTCTGTTAAAAAGTATAATTTTTCGTTGGAATGTTTTTTTTCCAAGATAAATAGCCCCTTCTAGATTGAAGGCAATCGATTGGATTTATTTATATTGGACCCTTGAAAATAATTTTGGCGTACAAATGGTAGAATTTGTATTGGTTGCTTGGGATATTCATCGCTCGCTCAGGTTCTGTCAATGTGTAATTTATTTACAAAAATTCGTTTAACAAAGACGGAAAAATTTATCCTATCAAAATGATAATGGTATTGTTCGAAAAAAATTAGCAACTGTCGATTGACGAATTATAAAATTCCACAATTGGTCGAGAATATTTCGAATTGATAAAAATACAAAATCGCTCTTATATCTGGCGAATTATTTGGCGCTCGATTAGCGCACGAAGGAGTCAATTTTGCGTACAATTTACAATTGCGTTCGGTTCATTTGTATGAATGATATTTGCGATCACCGCTTGAGACATTTTTCGCTAAATTTCGTCCCCTTAAAATCTTCGCCCTCGGCCGGCGAAAATTCGCGACTTCTGAGTCGTCTCTTCAGCCGCTGGAGCTTCTGTAGACGCCTGTTTTTCTGTCCCTGGCCTTGCGAATTTCCTATTGTTCAAATTCTTGCTCTGCCTGTTTCCAGGTCCTGAAAATATAATCGGTCCTGATTAATCGCCAGTTTACCAAGACTATGGAGTACAAAATGATGAAACCTCTTCAAATGAATGTGAAATGGTAAGGGATTGTTCATTTTTGCTTATCTCTAGCAAATAGCTTAATTTGAACTAGGTCCTAATCATTTAGAGTCGAATGACATGCCCTTCAGGTAGATATATCTATATCTCCATGATATTCTTATCCTTCCTGATCCTCTTGGCAACACTGTTCTTGTTTGTCTACTACTTTCTCTCACTCTCTCCCTAGTGAAATTTTAATGTAGTCATGCTGTGCTCTATCAAAAATCTTTAATCATCCTAAGTTGAACCGACATTATATTCGCCTCTTCTATATCCAACAAATTTTTTGCCTAATGATACAGCCTATTAGTGTTTCTGACTGTTCCAACGAGTATGGAACAGTTATTATAGCTTCAACAATTTTTGAATTACAAACCTTACAAAATCTATTCGATTCTGCGTCCGAAAATCTATAGAAATCCATACCGAATTTACCTCGTCTAAGAAAAACCATTGAAAAATGCAAATTTTCCACCTTGAAAATACAAATATATCTTTAAAATTGAAGTAGCGATTTGGCTGAAGAATTGAGCTGGCCATGATTGAATTTTTGTGAAAAATCAAGAATGTAGCTTTAACAGAAAATAGTTGCCGGCAGACGGGCAGAATTGAGTGCCGAATTTTGGATTTTTTTTCAATTCCTTAAGGTTCCTTGGATTTCCCCATGAGTATATTTGCATTCCGTATCTGTTGTGGCAATATTTATCTTTGTTTCACTGAACTTTTTTGAGAATTTATTCACTTTTTTTATTGGCTTCATAGATGAGATATCTGAGTGGAATGTAATTTATCACAATTAAAGCGAACTTGGCAATGACCCTTTTCAAACTCATCCATAAAATGGACCATAGTTCATGAAGATCACGGTTTTAAAAATAAGTTTTCCCATTATTCTGAGGGTATTAGGCCTTTAACAAATATTTTAACAGATTTATGTCGACAATGAATGATTCTTGCCGAGTTAAGGGCGAAAAGGGTTTATCATTGAATAATAAACCGTTACAAATTTATCAAATATACTGTTATCAGTTGAGAAAAACGTCGAACGATTAATCATTACAAAGTAATCATTTCGCAAAATCGATTAATCCCCAAGGTCAGCTATTAATTTTTATTTCATAATTAATCACGATAAGTAGTTTCAACTTATACCGTAGCCAAAAAATTTCAATATTCAGCAGCCTGTCAATTGTCTACTAAAGAAACTGAAGAAATATTATGCAAAAATTTGTCCGGCTCCTCATTTTCGCTCCAAATATTGAACAATGTACAAATATTTTACGATTCCCAGAAATTCTTCCAAGCGATGCAAAATATTGCGCAGTATTTTTTTGCACAATATATCCCCTCACCCGCAATATTGATGAGGAGAGTCTATTTTAATGTTGCTAGAATCACGCTCCACTTGAGCTAAAAATCCCTCCCAAAGCTCCCTTCTTTTCGTTTGGAAAAATACCCGTTTTCCCCTTTTTCTTGTCGAGGGTTCCCCAAACCACCTGGGGATCTGGCAACACTGAGTAAAACAAATTTTGTATTTTGCTGTATCAGCAGAAAGGGGAAACGCATAAATCTAACGGATTGACAGTACGTTGCCAAAGCTAGACCATCATTTCACTATCAACTCACTAAAGTTGATGACAAGAAAAGAAATTAGTAGTCTGCTATGATCATATAACAGTTTCCACCATGTAGATCAGGTTATTACCTTTGGAGGGTTCCGTGGTCGTTGATGTTGTCTGTGGAGCATGCGTCGAGATGGCGCGTTCGTTTGAAATTTGAGCCCGCCGCCTCTTCAGCGCTTCTATCAGATCCGTGTTGCTTCTGAATGGCCTTACCACTCCTCCTGGAATAATTGAAATTAGTGGATAGGAATCATACGATAGAACAGGGAAAAACCTGAATCCCACAGCTGTGTATTCAAAGCGCCTCACAATAACTCATCGTTTAGGATGGGATATCGAATTTCGATATTTTGTTTCGGACATAATATGTCAAAATCTGATGTTTTCGAGGTATTGATAAGTTCTCCCGGTATCATCGATTCAACAATAACGGGCTTTATCTAAATCAGATCGGTTGAAATTTGATTAGGATTGGGACATAGTACATCGTTAGAAAACCATCGATGCATCGGATTAAAAACATCAATGTTTAACATCGATGTGTTTTGGACATCGATGTCTGTGCTTCGATGACTTTGTTTTTACATCGACGTTGTAATCCTGATAATAAAAAAAATAGAAGCTCTGTTTTTATCTCATGTATAAAACATTCGTGGGGTTATTAAAACAATCTGTAAAAAAAAAATTGTGGGAATTTTTTTTATTTCTTTTCTCAGTGGGTACACGCTTTGGCAACACTGGTTTCTGTTTCACCTTTTGAGTTGATACCTAAACTTGAACGGCAAAGCCTGTAATTTACTAACAAATGAAAATATCGCCATTATTTTTTATCGGTGTATATAAAACATCGATGTGGGCTTTCGATGTTTGAAACATTGAACGTCGATGTTGAAGCTTTGATGTCCTATCCCTAAATTGGTGTTCCTAAAATTCAAAGTTGTCTTCATTTGACTAATATAATTTACTACGAGTGAGTAGCTAAAGCATTCCCTTATCATTTTTTTTTTTTTTAAATTTTTGTATTAGAAAATTTAAACAAAAATTATAGATTCTATTCTAATAAATAATCCCCATTATTTATGATATGTAGGAAAATCGGTTCGATTTAAATAAGTATCTGGAGATTCGAACATTTTAAAGCTTATTTTGTTCCAAAATGTCAAATTTGACGAATCGGGTACGAAGGAACTTTTGCTCACCTCTTATTCCTTTTTTGGGCGCTTCCGTCGAAGTTGTGGTGGTTTCTTTAGGCTCTTCAACTCCCTGGCCGTCGTCATAGGCGTCGTCATAAAATTCGCCTTCTCGTAGAGCTTGGCGATGATTTTAGCTTTAGCGGAAACAAAAATAATGAATGAAAATATTAAGATTTCTTCCCAATTCACCTCCGTTTTTTCTCCGACTTTTCAGACGATCACAATACTTCCATTTACTACGTGAACATGAAAGTAAAAAAGGCATGTGTTCAACTGCAATTTGAAAAATTCTTTGAAAAAGAAAAAACTTCGAATATATAGCTTTTCCAAGTCTAATTCAGAATTTTCCAAACCTGTTCAGAATTTTCCAAACCTATTTCAGAATTTTCCAAACCTATTTCAGAATTTTCCAAACCCATTTCAGAAATTTCAATTTCAGAATTCGTCATTTCATAGTCAAAATTTGATGAACTTTTGCGTGGTGATGGCCCTCTTCATTAATTTGAATCGTGAGACAACCATAAAAAAAAAATGCCCTCTCTTCATCTTTACTGTGAAATTAATTAATTGGATTTCTTTGTTCTAACTTTTCAATTTTTTATTTTTCTTTTTTTTAACTCCTATGAATTTTTTTGTACCTTGTACGTTGGAAGTACAACGTATTCATTTAACAGTTTTCCATTATGAATGATCGTAGTTACGAGCTTGAACAGAACAATGGCATTATTTTCAGTAGCTATAAATTCCAATAATAACGCCCTCTAAGGTTCATCGAGGCCGCTGGTCATCGGTAAAAATAGCGTCACCTTCATCCATAGATAAAAGAATTCAATTATTTGCTGACCTTGCGCCTAGGATACCTAGTTCGAGAAGAAGGGGTTCAATTCACGTTTCAAAGAGGACGTTTCTGCTACCAATGCACGACAACTTAGTCCTATTCGATTACCAAGTTTTTTTTTTTTTCTTTTTTTTTTCTTTTTTTTTTGACGATTTTTTATTCAAACGTGACGGTCGCAAGTTCCTGAATTTGGCTTATTAAATAAACCATTGTAATTGCCGAACAAAAAATCTAACCCCCTCAAAATTTGACGTTTTACATTTCAAGGCATGTATGAATCCGAATATCTAGTAAAAAAATTCTGTCCGTCCGCCGTGAATTCTGACGCAACTATCGAAGTTAAATTCTTGAGATTTTCATCAAAAATCTATCTTGGTCTGACAATGGCTCAATTCTTTAGCCTAATCGCTACCTCAATTTTAAGTGTATTTTTGGGCGGTTTTGAGAGGGAGAAAATTCGTATTTTCCAAGGATTTTAAATAAGTGTATTTTTTTGTATCAATTTCCGTAGATTATTGGACGCTGAATCGAATGAGACAATCGCGGGGTCGATAGCTTTATTGGTTCTCGAGTTATTGCAGCTTTTCTATACTCTAACTTTCTATATTCGAATGGTGGTCACATTTTGATTTGGAAATTAAGAAAAATAAAAATGATTGAAAATAAACATGGAAGTAATTAAATAATTGCTGCTTCAAATTACAATACTTGCTAGGAGTTTCCCCTGTTCTTCGGTGGGAACGTTCACAAATAATGTTCTGAATAATTACTATTACAAAATAATGGATAATCTTCTTAAATCATTTTCGAAGCGAAAGAATAATAAACCACTGTACAATCATTTGCAGCGGTTTTTTTTTTGCGATTACGATTGTTTATTATTAATAATAAACCGAAAATTGTAAAAATAATTAGAAGTTTGTTTATATTATATACTTTTGTAGCAATAAAGTACATTTTTGAATGTTATTATTTTTCTATTTTAGTCAAACCGATTCCAGTTATCAGGCAAGTGAACTGAGATTCACCGATTCCTTGTGCTAGTAACCGGGCAAG